>PVKN010002970.1:0-18752 GCA_004027915.1 Capromys pilorides
GTGCAACGGCAAGCAGGGACACGGAAAGATAGCTAGGATTGGGAAGTAGACTTATTTAACACCGGGTAGGCTAGGCATCAATTGCTCCCCAAGATGTCAGGTCTCACAGGTCTAGAGAGGAAGGTTTTGATAACATTGCAAGGGGCTGGGGGCTTCACAGTGGTGGAGTACTTGGCTGTCTTTGATTGGTTCTTACAAATGTGCCCCAGTGCCCCACCATTTCTAAGAGACAGAAGCAACAGGAACTGCGACGTGAACTCCCACCTGGCAGCTGAAGGGCACTGGCTGGGAGACATTTTCTGCTATAGTTTCCCTCTCTTTTAGTTTTCTTGGCAAATCTTTTCTGGGTACATTACATGTGATCTTCTGAGATAAGGCCCAACAACAAGCAATAACGTTAGGGTTGTCTATGATCCTTGCCCTAGCCAAGGTCCCCAAGATTGTCTTACTATAGAGTTTTTCTCTAAGTGGCTCTTAGGAAGAGATATAATTGAAGCCTATCTGTTCTGTAACACTACTTTGGCAAGGTAGTGAGGGAGCCAATCTGATCTAGGAGAGTGTCCTATGTACTTAGTGTATTAGTTACTTTTGTGCTTGTCTTAAGTTACTTTTTACTCGTTGCTAGGACAAATACCCGACACTTAAAGTGAAGGAAGGAAAGGTTTATTTAGCTCACAGTTGCTGGAGGTTTCAGTCCATATTCGGCTGCCCAAGGCTGAGTGGAACAGGGCAGAGAGCATCCAGTTCATGGCGGTGGAACAGCAACAGTCACAACAGAGGCAACAGACCAACCAGGGCACAGAGAGCAACAGCCACCGTCTGTCTCTCTGTCTCTCTTTATATTATATTCAGGCTCTCTGCCTCAGCCTATCCACCTTAGGCCACACCAATAATCCCAGCTGTACTCAGACAGGTAACCCCATCAGTACGAAAATACATAATCCCAGTGGATCAAGAGTCAAGTAATCCCAGCAGTACTCAGAGCCATAGTCCCATCAGTACTAAAACATATAATCCCAGTGGATCATGACTCAAGTCTCAAACTCCAGAAGTCCCCGCCCCATGATTGCATGAGGCTTTGGGGGGACAACTAGACATAAACTATAAGGCTTAGGATGCTCATGAAGTGTTTGATGTATTATTGCATCCTCTTGGAACAATCACCCACACAGTTTATGGCAAAAACCAGGGATAACAGGCAGGCAGTGGGTGTGGGGAAATGCTGTGAATGGTGTCCTCAGGCTTCAGCTGTGCATGGACTGATCAATGTCCAGAGGGACGAGAGCGGGGCTTTGAGTGCGCTGTCTCTTCAGAGTGAGCTATCTGGTCCAATAAATTCTCCACCAGATCCAAGACTGGGTTTCTGAAACTTGTCAAGGTAGTAAATATGTACCTGGGCTGTGTGTGTGTGCAGGAGCATCTACAGGTACAGCTGGCAACAGGACCCTCTGAATCCTGTTGCCTTTTCAGTGCAGTTGTGAGTGTCTTGGGCCAGCCTGAGCAGGTGCAGACGAGCGCTAACAGATTTCTGTAACTTCTTTAGGGTTTTGTACTTGTGTAATCTGTTTATATACCTTTAAATTGGAAGCGCCTACTATATTGCATGAGGCCAGGGCTGGTGAAACAGACGCTGAAGCCCAAGCTGGCTGCTCGGGTACAGGTGCTGGTTCTGTGGCTCAGGCTCGCGGAACACATGGTGGGGGCAGGGCTGGCTCTGACCTTCCAGGAATACCAGGTAAAAGCTTTCTGCCTAGAGTCGATGTTTCAGCCATTCACATCCCCAGAGGGGCTTGGCCTCTGGATGGAATTCTTCTGACAGGCTTGCAAATTGCAGCAGGAAGCAATATCAGGAAGCTTTGGGCAAAACAACTTTGTCCAAAGTGACCATGGTGTATTTAGCCTGTCAGACTCCATGTACACAGCATCTGTTCTAAGCTAGCTCAGGAGCAGGGCTTCAGTCAGTGCCAGGCAGTCCTGGTCTCGTGGGCCCAGCGTGGTGGGCAAGGATGTAGTAGGACCGACTGATGCGCAGTCACTCAGGATGTCTGGTGCAGCATGTGGCACTGGGCAGCTAGGTCTCGGCCTGAGGTCCTGCCTGTGCATATAGCTCAAGAGCTCCAAGCTGCCAAGGCAGCCATGTATATATTGCCTTAGCCTTCTGCCACCCACAACCTGCTTGCCCACGTGCCTGGACCTAACTAATGTCTTCTGTCTTTGATTGGGTTCCTACTAGGCAGGTCCATTTCACCTCACAGCAAGGTCTCAGCCTTAGCTTTCGCGATTAGAAGGACAATGGCTATGGCGAAAGGTAGAGGTGGCCCTTAGTGACCAGACCCGAGTGTACTTACACACTGGGCACTCGCAGGGGCTGATGGTCGGAGCAGTCATCATTGGTTTTGTGAACTCGAAGTTCCAGATGCTACAGAAGCCGGAAATGTGTGGAGTTTCTTTCCTGCAACCCGTTTCTGCCAGATGCTGCGGCAGAGCTTCTGTGCCTTTCCAGCAGGCAGCTTGGCTGTCATTCACCAGAAGTTCAGGGATCGTCTCCAAAGACGGTGTTTAAGTCACTATTCTGTGGTTGCCGGGACAAATACCCGCCACACAAGCTTAGGGGAGGAAAGATTTATTTAGCTCACAGTTCCTGGAGGTTTCAAGACGCTGCCCCCACTTTATAGGGACTGGAGGAGGGGCTGCGGCGCTGCTGGGTGATCTGCTCCATACCTCCGCACAAAACTGCTGCCTTGCGCGGGGTGGGGGTGGAGGGGGGGTTCTGACAGTGCGTGCTGTCAGTTTTAATGGTTCGCGCCTCCCTTGGCCACGCCCCCTCAGATGTGGCTGCTCTTGACAGCCCCATGATTTTCATGAGTCTTTGCGGGGACAACTAGCTACAAACTGCAACAGACAGCGAACAAGTTTTGAATCTCTGAGAAGTTGAGTCCAGGTCAGTTAAATTTAGAATACAGAACTGGGTCTTTCCATTTAAAGGTGAAGTGGGCCTGGCTAGCAGGAGCCAATCAAAGACAGAAGAAGACATGAGTTAGGTCCAGGCAGGTGAGCAAGGGGGTTGTGAGTGGTAGAAGGTGAGGCAGCAGATAGAGAGGGCAACCATCGCTGCCTTGATCGGTATTCACAGGCAGGACAGGTGTATTTCAGCAATTTGAACGCCTATAAACATTTTGTCATTTTGAATCCTCTGGACGTGTGGTAGAATTTCTAGCCAAGTCTCTCATGGACTGTCTTATGCAGGTAGGGGTCACCCCAGGATGGAGTTTCACATTCAGAGGGAGGTGGTTGATGGCCAAATCTCAGGGCCCATATGGAGCTGGTAGAGAAAGAAAAACAGGCGGTCTCAGAGCAGCCACATCTGTTGTCAGAGCCTCCCCAAAAGAGTGGAAGAGTTCCCAGGCCTTGTGACAGTTGAGGCCAAGTGAGGTTGCCCTTTTGGTCCTCTCTCCAAATCTTCTCCTGGGAACAACCTGCAAGCTAAAGAAGGCATCTTCTAAATCTAGACATGTAAACCAGGTGGGATCTGGAAGCAGTAGTCCTAAGAGGGTATCCGGGTTGGGAAACACAGATTAACAGTCTATCAGGACACCATATTGCTTAGGTGGATTATGTATAGCTGGAGGCTTATCTGTACTTCTGATGACATTTGACAGACAGTGGAGGTAGAGGTCATGGGGAGGCAGCATGGCTGATGGCCAAGCCAGGAGGCAAATCTTGGCTCATATGTTTGGAAGCAAAGTTTTCAGAATTTCACGTCACAATCCCTGACTTGAAATTATACTACAGGGGCTGGGGAGATAGCTCTGTGGTACAAGTGCCTGCCTGGAAAGTGCAAGGTCATGAGTTTGAACCCTGGTCCAGCAATAAATAAATAAATAAATAAAATTATACTACAAAGCTACTGTGGTAAAATCAGTGTGGTACTGGCAAAAAAAAATAGATCTGAGGATCAATGAAACAGATTAGAAGATGCAGACACAACTATAAACACACTCAGCCATCTTTCTTATTTATTTATTTATTTATTTATTTTTGTCTTTTTGTCTTTTTGAGACAGGGTCTCACTATGCATTTCAGGCTGGCCTTGAGCTCACTTTTGTGGCCCAGGCTGGTCTCGAACTCTCACTGACTCTCCTGCCTCAGCCTCCCAAGTGCTGGGATTACAGGCGTGCAACACCACGCCTGGCTTCAGTCACCTTATCTTTAACAAAGGAGCCAAACATGTTCATTGGAAGAAATATAGCCCCTTTGTAAATGGTGCCAGAAAAATTGACTTTCCACATGCTGAACACTAAAACCAGACCCATCTCTATCATCATGCACTAAATGTCAAAGATTTTTTTCTTTGTTCTAATATATCAGTTATTTAGGCTCTTGGTAAGAAATTTAGAACACTAACTTATGAGGATAAATTCCATTTGTCAGAGCAAAAATGGATCACTGGTAGCCCTAGAGCTGAGAAACAGCTTTGATTTTTGCTAAAATCTATGAGTCGACCACTTTCTGATCCACCTTGTGCTGCTCTGAAATCTGGTGTCTCTCTTTCTCGGTGTCGAAGATCTCACCCTCCTGGTGTTTGGGTTTCCACAGCTTCTTCTTCTTGAAGTAAGTAGTGAGATGTTTGGGGATTTTCACTTTGCTGATACCAATTTTTGTAGAGGTAGCCATGACAAATTTCTGGTGTGTTCTTCATAGAGGAACAAGATTGAGGCTAAGAGGTCCAGTCACAAGCAGCAAGCTGCTGGCCAACTGCCTCGGAAAGACCACTCTCTTGCCTCTGTGATGTCCGATGAAGATGATTAAGATGGCGCCAGGAGTGATGCTGGCTCGAAGCTTCCTCACATGCTGACTAAAGAGTTTCTTGCTGGAGCTCAAGAGTTTTCTGTGTATATCTTCAGTAGGGTAGGATCTAGGCATTTTTTGAAGCTTAGCCACCCAAGTACCTCCAGTCTTGTCTCCACTGACTGGTTTTTTGATGGTAGTAAGCACTTTCTCCTTTTTCTTCTCAACCTTTGATTTAGCAGCTGTGTGCTTTGTCTTCTACAAAGCCTTTCTGGGATCCATAGCAGATCGAGGATATCTACCAATTCCTCCAACCAGGACAGGATTTTGGCTGCAGTGGGCCTGCCCCTTCTTGGACTTTTTTTGCCTTCACCTTACTCTTTTTACATTCTTGGCTTTGGGTTTCTTCTCTTTAGGGTCTGGCTTCTCAGTTTTTTCATCCGCCATCTTTCAAGATGGTAATGAGAATTAAGACTACCAACACAAAGGATTCGGAGGCAGATTTATTTTATATCGACAAGCACTGACCATTGGGCTCTGAAGACTCAGGGAGGAAAGTTTTTGTGAGGTCACAAGCAGGAAGCAGAGTACTTGGCTGTCTTTGATTAGTTCTTACAAGATGCATCCCAGTGCCCAGCCATTTCTAAGAGACAGAAGCAGCAGGAACTGTGACAGGAACTCCCACCTGGGCAACTAAAGGGCCCTGGCTGGGAGGCATTTTCTGCTATAGTAGTGAATAATATTGTATCACTTACTGGAATCGTGACAAGAGTAGATTTTAAATGCTCTACCACATAGATACACACAGGAAGGTAGTGAGAAAAATATCCATCTCTATGGATATAAAAATATATGATATATATTTAAGAATATATACAATTTGAAAACAAAATTTAAAAGAGAGAAAAGAAGTTCCTATTCATGCAGGGATTTTTTGAATATCTTCCAGGGTAAACATATATTTTCAGTTTCTTCTAGGATTCGCTGTGTGCCTCCCAGCATGGAGCTGTCTGTCATCAGGGCGCTCACTGATTTTCTCACCACCTGTTGAATGTCTATGAGCTGTGCAGCTGCTGAGCTAGACACCTTCGCTCGCTCATCATCGAAGAGGCTGTGCACCCCAAAGTAAGATGCACAGCCTTGAACTCATTCTCTTCAGGGGCCTGGGAAACATAATCATGAGACAAAGCATCCTTCCTTTGACAATAAATTCCAGGAACTAAAAATAAGGCATTGCATCTAAATTAATTAACTTTCTAGTAATACTCAATTTCATTTGAGACTTGTGTCTGTAACAGTCTCAAGCTGTCAGGCAAGTTACAAAGCCGGGGTTATCTTCTGAAAAGAACCTTGCAACCTTCCCCACTTCAAACTTTGACAGTTGTGTTTTTCATGGGTACATTAGTCAGTGAGTAATGAATTACCTTGCTGTTTTATTATGCATTTATCTGTTATCATCCTGCATAACCTTTGCAATCATTTTTATAGCTTTTATTTAAAGATGGCTTGGGAACATGCATGAGATATGAAGCAGCCTGAAAAAAACAAATTTTATGGAGCTCCCTTGCTTGGGCTTTGCCTTTTGCTTACGTAGGTTAGCAAAGCTTGGTAAGTGTAGGGGCCAAGCAGCGGCCACACAGGCTCCAGCCCTGGGAAGGGCAAGTGGCCTCAAACAAGTAACCTTGGACATGTGTCATTTTTATAAACTCAAGAGCTGAGAGCTAGCCATGAGCAAAGAACCAAGATGTGGAAAAGTTCAAAACACAAGAAATTCTTTGTCTTACGCATCTCAGCCATACCATACCTTCATAATGTAAAATTTAATTTCCAACATAGAATAGGCGTTTAAATGCCGTTAAAATACTGGGAGCCTAAAACTGGGGATCTTGGACCAGGGAAATAGCTCGGCGCTCTAAAGTACCTGCCTGCTTAGGCAAGCTTAGGCAACTGCAGGGACTGCGATTCGATCTCTGGCACCACATGGTGCGTCAGCCCTACCCCCAGGGCAGGCTCAGCTGGCCATAATAAAAAAAAAAAAAAAAGTTAAATTGAAGGGGCTGGCGAGATAGCTCAGTAAACTAAAGCATCCGCTTAGGCAAGCACAGGGACCATGGATCAATCCCTGGCACCACATGCAGCACTAGCTCCACCTCCAGAGCGTGCTGAGCCAGCCAGAGTCCGGACATAGTGGTGCACACCTGTAAACCAAGCACAGGGGAGGCTGAAAGCAGGAGGATTGCCATGAGTCCAAGCTGCATAGTGAGACCCTGTAGCAACCAAATACATTTTCAAAAGGTAATAACAATAAATAAATTGATTAAATAAGAATTTATTTGTATTGACTCATTTTCATGTTTATTAGTATATGTTTGCTTCGTTCATTGTGGGGAGTTGGTACAGGGTCACAGCACATCTTAATTCCTTGTGCTTTTTCTTGTCCTTCACTCCCTCTTCCTCCTTCCATCTCTCCATCCCTTTCTCCCATCTCTTTATTTTCTACTATCTATTTTTTATTTTGCTGTTTCTATCATGTATACTTTGGGTTTTTTTATATAAAAGAAGCCAATATTTAAGCTCACAGGTCTGATTTATTATATTTAACATTGTAGTCTCAAGCTGAATCCATTTGCCAGCACAAGCCTCAGTTTTAACTTTATTTAAGGCAAGGTAGTATTCCATTGTGTGTAAAGACCATATTTTCTTTTATCCATTCACCTGTTGATGCACATAGGCTGCTTCCAAGATCTAGCTACTGTGGCTGGTGCTGCCACGAGCATGGGCTGTATAGATGATTTTTGAAATAAAGTTATCTGGGCCGGCCAGATAGCTCAGCAGAATAAAGCGCCTGCTTAGGCAAAGGGCAGGGACTGGGCTCGGTCCCCAGCATCACATGCTGGGCCAGCCACGCCCCCAGGGCACTCTGAGACAGTAACAGTGACTGAGACTGGGCATGGTGGCACGTGCCTGTAATCCCAGTGCTTGGGAGGCTGAAAACCAGAGGATCACTACAAGTATGGTGAGACCCTATAGATCATGTACTAAATACATATTAGAAAGAAAGAAAGAAAGAAAGAAAGAAAGAAAGAAAGAAAGAAAGGAAGAAAGAAAGAAAGAAAGAAAATTATCTGAAAAAATATTGCTTCTGTCCATATCATATATGTGTTCCTCAAAACCCGTGAGGTTAGTTTAAACAACTGTTTTAACTATTTTGAGGCCACTCCTGGGAGTCTCCGAGCTGCCTTCCCCCAGCAGGACCACTGTCGGGAGCTCCCAGACCTCACATCCTTCTCGTCTTCCTCTGCTCTTCCTTGCTTCCTGTGCCGTGTCTTCCACCCCTACCACCCAGCAGTAAGGCTTGGCCCATCTGAGCCTCCGTCCAGGCACAGGACATCCTTTCTACCTCTCCGTCCTTGGTAGCGGATGCCAGGTAGGTCTCACTCCCATTTGTCGCCAGCCATCCGAGTTCCTAGAGCAGCTGCCAGAGCCCCAAGATCCAGCACAGCCCGTTCCCATTCCCTGTGGCCACCCTGCCTGCCCCACTAGGTCCAAGCTCTCCTGCGCAACAGAACAGTAGGCCACTCTGATCGCCGGCTGTCATGTTAACTGCCGCCACTGAGCTAGTCTCGCCTCACCGATCCCTTCCCCTCGCCTTCTTCCTTGTTGTTTCCTGCTTTTCCCTTCATCTCCTCTTTCTCTCCTTCCCTCCTCTCCTTACCTCTTTCCTTGCTCTCCCTAGCAGTCATCTCAGCCTGGCTTTGATGCTTATTGATGCCAGAGACTCCCGCCTAGATCCCTACCCGAGGTGTCCCCCCACTGAGTCTCCTTACCCAAGTACATGACCCCCGCCTGCAAAGGACACCCTTTATTGTCCTTAGGTGCCCCCTGCTAAGTTCCCTTGCTCTCCTCCCCGGATGAAGTGTCTAGATTCTCACCTCAATTAACTTCTCCGTTTCGTGCTCAGGTCTCTTGGGTTCCCGTGTCCTCTTTGCATGCCACCCTCTTGCCCACCTCCTGATCATGCCAGCCACATCCACACCCCTCCTCAGGCTGTCTCGGTGCTGCCCTCTCTCACGTCCCTTCATGTCCTGCCTCTCCGCCATTTCTGGAGTAAAGGCAGGGCCTTTCATAAAGTCTTCATTACTCCTGGTGGTCCTTGTGCAACTTCTTGTCTATAATCGTCATCTCGTGCTTCAAATGCATGCTGGCTTCAGCCTGCCCATGTTATTACCTCCTACTCTAGCAGGGACGCTGGGGTCCCTAGAGGGCAAGCGCTGTACTTTTCACCTTCTTTTCCTCTGCCTTGCTGTGTCTAGCACAGCACTACAGCATCCCATACGTGCCAGTCAATACTTAGGAGCTTTCATTAGAAATTCTGCCGTGCAGACCCAAAGCAGCGGTTCGCTGGGACATTGACAATGCAGCCAACTGCAGACATCTGGCCATGGGACAAGGACTCTCTTTGAGAGAGAAGAAACCTGCACAGAGAAACAGAGAAAGACAGTGCATCTGGGAGCGTGTTGAGCTGGGGCTAGCTGTGCCTGCCGCTCGCTACCTGTATGAATTTTCTGAGCCACAGATTCCTCACTTCAGCTATTGTGAGTTAGGCTTTTAGTCACGTGTCATGTATCCAAGAGATACACGTGTCATGTATCCAGAATAGACCTCCCCAATGGCGGATGGCTTATAATATTTTAGGCTGAGAAGCAAGGGTGGAAGGAAGTCCACCTCCGACCATTGCATAGTAGGAGCCTGAAACATGGGCAGGGTGAGCGACCGCTTGAACTGCCTCCCCACCTGGTGGAAGAGGCCCGCTAACACCCAGGACTCTGCTCTCCGTGGCGTGGGAGGTGCGTTTGCTGGGAAGTGATGCTTCACTTTCCTTACTGCAGCGTGCGCGTTTGAGAGGGCAGGGGGAGGGTGTGCTCGGCTGCGCTGTCCCTGAGCAGCGCGCACGGCCAATGTGTGAGCCGCGCTTGCCCGCACACCCACGAGGGGAAGAAGGTAGTTTTTGTTTTGTGCAATTTTTGCTTTAATGGCTCCCAAGTGCACAAGGAACTTTCGTGGTTCCTTTCCAGGAATACTGGACAAGCACAAAAGTGTAGACAGTTTCTCTCAGCAGCTCCAATCCTTTCTTGCAATTTTCAGCCTTTTTGTCTCAGTCAAGCAACTTTTATGCATAGGGCTGCTGAAGCGAGCAAAGGCGATTTTTACGAAGTGGCCACTGGATACAGACACAGGGCAGTGTGCTCGGCGACAGCGTGTCTTCGCTTTCAGGGGTCTGTGAACTAACACGGAGCAGAGGAAGCCATGAATGAACGAGACAGACACGTGAACAGTGTTGCTGTTGCTTACATAAATGAAAACGTCAGCCCAGAACTCACTAGAACGCCCTGTGCTCAGGTGCGAGTGCAGCTGCAGGCGCGGGACTCTGCAAACCTGTGACCGATCGCCCGAGGCGGCGAATAGCAGCTCTTCAAGTCTGCAGTAAAGAATGGTTTCCAATAAAAGTACATTGCAAAAATAGGGGGGAAAAAAAACAAAATGGGAAAAAGTAAAAAAGTTGAGGAAGCAGAACCTGAAGAGTTTGTGGTAGAAAAAGTGCTGAGCCGACGTGCAGCGGATGGGAAGGTGGAGCATTTTCTGAAGTGGAAGGGATTCACAGGTGCTGAGAATGCACGGGAACTGGGAGAAAATGCAGGTTGTCCAGAGGTCGTGGAAGCATTTCTTAACTTGCAGAAAGCTGGTAAAGAAAAAGACGGTACGAAAAGAAAATCTTTATCTGACAGTGAATCGGAGGACAGCAAGACAAGGAAAAAAAGAGATGCTGCTGACGAACCTAGAGGTTTTGCTAGGGTCTTGATCCTGAGGGAATAATTGGTGCCACAGGCAGCAGCGGAGAATCAATATTTCTCATAAAATGGAAAGGTTCAG
This sequence comes from Capromys pilorides, assembly GCA_004027915.1. NCBI lineage: Eukaryota > Metazoa > Chordata > Mammalia > Rodentia > Capromyidae > Capromys > Capromys pilorides. Next base: position 10,720 of record PVKN010002970.1, read on the forward strand.
AGGAGGCTGGCGTGGTGCTGGGAAAGGGGGCAAATGCGAAATGTCCTCAGATCGCAACTGCTTTTTATGAAGAGAGACTAACTCGGCATTGTTGTCCAGAAGATAGAGCTCGATAGCTTACACTCTGTGTGTGTGTGTGTGTGTGTGTGTGTGTGTGTGCGTGTGTGTTGGTTTTGGTTGACTGGCGTGGAAAAAAAACATTCTAATGAAAATCAAGTTTAATATGTCAGTTTTGAAAGTGGTATTCCGTGGAGTCGCTGGGTTTTGTTTTGTCTTGCATCTATAGCACCGGTTACTTTAAACAAACAAATAAAGCTTTTGTAGTTGCTTCCTTTACCAAAAAAGAGCATTTGGTAGCCCGGTAGGTTTCCTCTGCTTCTCTAAGTGTTGGGAGGAGTTGTCCACCGTCCAAATCAGGATTTATGTTTTAGCTCAGATGCTTAAGGACCATTCTGAGTTTTTTGTTTGTGTGTGTATAAATAAAATTCTTATGTAAGTGGTTTTTTGTTTCATTTTTAAACAGTCACCAGAAGAAAAACTATAAGAGATAACCTCATGTTTCAGATGCCAGCATTCTGAGCAACCTAAGACATCACTTCCAGTTAAATAGAAGGTTTTCTTGAAGCCATAACCTTTTAAGTTAAATAAATGGTTTTGTGGTTACTTGGACAGTTTGAAGTAGATATTTTTAAAGCCGCCATAACAGAATCTGTGTCTGTCTTTAGTCACAACAATGCAATTTACTTCCAAAATCCTCCCCCTCCCTCCCAAAAAAGTCTTAATCTATCTAGGCATGGTGGTACACACCTATAATCCCAGCATTTGGGAGGCTGAAGCAGAAGGATCTTGGGAGTTCAAGACCAGCCTGGGCTACAAAGTGAGCACAAGGCCAGCCTGAATGCCACAGCGAGACTCAGTGTCAAAAAAAAAAAAAAAAAAATTCTTATCTCTACTAACAACTTTCCCACCTGAATAAGGTAGCAAGCGAGAACTTGGTTTGCTTGAATTTGCTAAGGAAGACTTACCAAGGGAACATTAAACATGACGCATTACTTCACAGCAAGCTGAAATCTGCACTCAAAAGTCAGGATTCACGTATGTCTTAAGACTTGGCTCATGGAAACCTACTGAGGGGCTGGAGGTGCTCACCATTTAGGATCTAGAATAAATGAGTGGACAGACTTGCAATCTAAACTACTGACCCACATGTTTTCTCTTGACCCCAACTTGTTCCTTACACATAGGCTCAATCTTTTCAGTATTTGGGTTACTGTTTTCAGTAGAATCCAGGAGAACAACTTTGTAGTAGTCAGAATGCTATCCTAATGTATATTGTTTACTTTATTGTAGATAATGGTGAGCAGTGGTCAATAAATAGTTTCATAGGGCTGGCGAGATAGTTCAGCAGTCTAAAGCGCTTGCTTAGGCAAGCTTAGGCAACTGCAGGGACCATGGTTCGATCCCTGGCACCACATGCTGCGCCAGCCCCACCCCCAGAGCAGGCTGAGCTGGCCATAATATAAAAGAAAAAAAAATTATATTTTTTATATTCCTTTAAAAATAAAAATATAATTTGTATTCCTTTAAAAAAATCATTAGAGGGGCTGGGGAGATAGCTCCATGGCACAAGTTCCTGCCTGACAAGTGCAAGGTCATGAGTTTGAACGCTGGTCCTACAAAAAAAAAAAAAAAATCAGTAGAATTTTTGGGTTCTGCCTAAGTTATGTTACATAAATTAAATACTGTCAATTCTCTCTGTAGAAAACTTGGGCAAATGTCTACCTTTCAGAAAATTAGTACCTATGTATTTTTATTAAAACTATAGAACTATTAAATAGAATCTGAAATATGTAGAGTCTTAATATATAGTATCATTATCTTCATCTATTTCCTCTTGCTGCAATGGAGAAAGCAGCTAATTTACAAAGACCAAAGACTTATTCTGGCTCACAGTTTCAGAAACCAGGGAGTCCCAAGCCAGGCAGCTGCATCTGGACAGAACCATGTGCTAATTAGATTCAGGGTGACAAGGAAACAAAAATGGGAACATGTGAAAGGGCAAACACAGGGGCATGTTGTCCTTAACAACTTGCCGTCATCACAACAGACCTCTCCCTTGAGAAAGACACCCATTCCCTGGCCCCCCAGTCACCTCGCTAAAACCCTCTCCCAGCATGGCCACAATGGAAACCAAATTTCAGCATGAATGTAGGAAGGGACAAACTGTAGCGCTGGCATCCTCCTGAAAGTTCTCTAAGTAGAAGCAGAAATTAAACAAAATTATGCTATATGAAATATTTTCTGTGAGAATCAAAACAGCCGATGTATTCTTTTGGGTATTTCCATTTTATGTGTGTTGGTGTCTTGGTTACTTTTTTCTTGTTCCTGGGACAAACACCCAACACCCAAAATGAAGCAAGGAAAGGTTTATTTAGCTCACAGTTACTGGAGGATTCAGTCCATGCTTGGCTGGCTCCAAGGAAGAGAGGCCCAAGGCAGAGGGCAGAAGCTCAGGTCGGCAGAAGACAGCAAAACAGTAAGAGCAAAAGGGAGGAGCAGCAGCAGCAGCAGCAACGGCAACAGAGAGCAAGTCTGTCTCCCTCAAATTGCATTCAAATTATCCACCCTGGGCTGGAAGTAGTACTCACACCCATAATCCCAGCAGCACAAACACCCATAATCCCCCTGGATCATGAGTTAATCACAAACTCCAGCAATCTGCCCCATGTTTTCATGAGGCTTTGGGGGGACAAATGCACACAAACCATAACAATTGGTTTCCTAAAGCTGCCAACTCCATGCCACCAGCTATGGGGCTTCGAGTGATGACGTTTATTGGTTTACAATTCTGAAGCACAGAAGTCCCACATCAAGAGGCCGGCAGGGCCTTCTGCAGCCTGTAGGGGAGAAGCCTGCCTCTGCCTACTCCCGATTTCAGTCTGTGCTTCTCCTTGGCTTTCAGACTCACCCAGTTAGTCCATCTCCGTTGTCACATCAGACGCTGCTGCCCCTCTGTGCTTCGATCTTCATGTAGCATTTGCCCATCTTCTCAGGACCCCAGTCATGTTGGGTTTGGTTCTACCCTGATGACTTTGTCTTAATTTGGTTGTGTCTATCAAGACTTTATTTCTAGCTGAAGTGTCATTCTTAGGTACTGGGGGTTAGCACCTCAATATACCATTGTGGAGGACACAATTTAACCCATAATAGATATATAAAGAAACATTTGGAAGAACTGTTAGAACCTTAACCTTGACAGGTAATGCAAAACACTACAAAGCTTTAGCTAGATGGATTTACGACCTGCTTCTGAAACTTTAATGTGAGATTTGAACTGTGGTTGATCCTGATTCACTTTGTACAACATTGAAAAGAAATGGAAATCAGTGTTAGTCTGAAATAAATTTAGTGCCTATTCATACAAAGTTAGAAATCCAGAAACCACCTCATCCTTCTCCTCTTCCTGATCCACACCAGCTGATTAATATGACTAATGTGTTTGTAGGCACGGGCCTCATTCGTTACTTCCACAAGTACAAGTGCTTACAAAAGGGCTCCACACAGCAAACCCATCCTAAGCGGAAAACCCCAGAAGTAGAAACACACTGACGATGCCTCACTTGCCGAATGTCCCGTGCAGCACACCGTGAAGTCCCACTCGTTTCCTTTCGGATTGTGTGGGTGACTGGAGCCGTGCCCAGGGATGCTGCTTGGCACTGTAAGAGAAGCGCCTGTCACACACACATCACTGGCGCTGGGGAATGCCTGCAGCGCACAGCTCCACTCGTGTCCCTACCATCGTGATGTCAAACGAGTGTAAGCTGGGAACCGTCCATATTTATCAAGTCCTGCAGAGAGACAGAAGTGAATGAGACAGAAATCCTTATTCCCTGGAGATTACATTCTAGTACGGTCGGGGGAAAGCAGAAAGAAAAATACACAGAGAGGCTGAGGTATAGCTCAGAAATGGAGTGCTTGCTCAGCATGGGCAAGTCCCTGGGTTTGATCAGTAGCACTGAGAAGGGAAAGGAGGAAGGGAGGGAGGGAGGGAGGGAGGGAGGCAGGGAGGCAGGGAGGCAGGGAGGGAGGGAGGGAGGGAGGGAGGAAAGAAGGAAGGAAGGAAGGAGAAGAGGGGCCAGCCTGATAGCTCAGCAGACTAAAGTGCCTGCTTAGGCAGAGCGCAGCATCTGGGGTTCGATCCCCGGCTTGCCATGCTGGCCCCACCTGCAGGGTGCACTGAGACAGCCATTGAGATTGGGCATGTTGGTGCTCACCTGTAATCCGAGCACCCAGGAGGATGAAACAGGAGAATCACAAGTTCGGTCTATGTAGTGAGACCCTGTGGGCCCTGTAGACCTAGCCCTAAATACAGGAGAGAGAGAGAGAGAGAGAGAGAGAGAGAGAGAGAGAGAGAGAGAGAAGAAAAAGAAAGGAAACGGGGGAAGGGAGGGAAGAAGAGAGAAGAAAGGGAGGGGAGGGGAGGAGAAATATATAAGATGAGATGTCATTTGGATACAAGAAAGAAAATACACTGGTGAACTCAGACCATGAAGCTTAAAGTGTGGTGCTACAATGAGGTAGGGAAGATCGCAGCTTCTGGAGGAGTGGTCAGTGAAACCGAGTCAGAGAAACTCCCTTCTCATAAAAAGTGCCACTCTACTGTGTCAGCCACCAGCCCCAGGTGTCCTTGGGCACCTACAGCACAGCAAGACCAAACTGAGACATGTGGCACCAGTGGCTTGGTATGCAAAACAAGGAAGGTAAGATGGTGTTTTTATGTGGGTTATATTTCAAAAAGGTAGTAGTTTGAATCATATATTTTATACTTGGAGCTATACAGCATAATTAACTCATAAATTAAGTCAGCAATTTTACCTTTTTGTATGGTTGCTAGAAATTTCTATTTTATTTCTGTTTATTTGTTTATTCTTGGTACCAAGACTTGAACTCTGGACCTTGTGCTTGCCACCCGGAAGCTATACCACTGAGCTATCGCCCCAGCTCAAAAATTCTAAATTGGTCACACAGCCCGAGTCCTGTCCCTACTGAAAGCGCAGGTATAGGGGCAGCGCAGGGCCAAGGAGCTGTTTCAGCAGCAGTATGGAGACCCTGGCTTGCTGGAATGGGAGGGAGTCTAGGGTGGGGCTCACCAGGGACTGAGGCCCTCTTAGGAAAGTTCTCTCTGAAGCAATGGTTAGGAACTTGAGGCTCAGGGAATGACGACTTCAGGGTTCCCACAGGGAAGGAGGCCTGTGAGGGACAGAGGGGTAGGACTTTGCTGAGGAAAACCAACCAGAGCCCTCAGAGGAGAAGGACCTCGGTACGTCAGAGGAACAGAAGAGAATCCAGAGTGACTGAGGGGGCTGTGGGTAGGATCCTCAGAGAAGAACGGAGAGGATGAGGAGTTTGGCTCCCGCCACCGTCACTAGCCCGGGTCTCCCTGAAGACACACATGTCTCTTCTAATGTGTTGTATCAGTTTGCACCTAACACCCTGTCTGCAGAATGCCTATGAATGAGGAAAAGCCTGTAGTACATGGTTGATAAGCCAAAATGTGAAAATCATTTAACATAATTATTCATAAAATGTTTTCATTGATGTATGCCAATTTTGTCAACTTTAAAAAGTGCCTGAAGGAAAAAAATTAAGAATTATACTCTATATTCTCATCCCGCTGAGTTTTCTAATCTATAGAATAAAGCAGTTAGTCTAATGATTTCTGTCTTCCAGTATTACAGGTCTGCTTACACCTAATCTGTCCTCCGTGCCTTTCTGTCAACACAAGCAAGCTCGCGGCATCTAAGGGATCAGATTCTGCAGATTACAAAAGCCAGGATGCACTGCAAACGTTATCAGTTCTTGGGCTACAGGTGGAACCCTATGAAAAAGGAAGGCAAGAGAGGGAAGGGGTCTTCCAACAGGGGCTTCTTAGTGGAAGGAGGACCTCGTTGGGGTTGGACCTGGGTAATTCTTCATTAGGTGGAGCTGCCCTGGACAGTGTGAAAGATGTATTGCCCATGGGCTGGGTTTGACCCCCACTCTGCCAGTCATTATGGCCACCCAAATGCACACTGCCAAAGCCCTCTTCGTGGCAGCACTGTCACTTTAAGAACCACCATAACTTACGAGATGCAAATAGACATGCCAAGTCTCAGCAGTATTTACATACCACCTGTCATAAATTATAATAATTAAGTAGTTGTAATGATATAAGAAGACTGCTCTCCCAACTCTTCTACAACTCTCTCTTCCCTAAGATCTGTCCCTCACTGTCTAGTTGTCCCCCCAAAGCCTCATGCAATCATGGGGTGGGGACTTCTAGAGTTTGAGACTTGACTCTTGATCCACTGGGATTATGTGTTTTAGTACTGATGGGGTTATCGGTCTGAGTATGGCTGGGATTACTGGTGTGGTCTAAGGTGGATAGGCTAAGGCAGAGAGCATGAATGTAATATAAAGAGAGACAGAGAGACAGACGGTGGCTGTTGCTCTCTGCGCCCTGGTTGGTCAGTTGCCTCTGTCGCAATTGTTGCTGTTCCGCCGCCATGAAATGGATGCTCTCTGCCCTGTTCCACTCAGCCTTGGGCCAGCCCAACATGGACTGAAACCTCCAGCAACTGTGAGCTAAATAAACCTTTTCCTCCTTCATTTTGAGTGTCAGGTATTTGTCCCAGCAACGAGTAAAAGTAACTAAGAAACTCACTTTCTCTCCTTCCTGGGCCACAGCTCCAGGGCTGTAGGCTCTGACCCTGCCACCTCTCACAGATGGCCTGAGGTCACAGGACACAGCCCCCAGGCTGCTGTCACTGCTGCCACCTTTCTAAGAGCCCACCTATCCCTGGGGAGAGGGAGAGGAGGAGGTAACCCAGCGAGAGCTCCACTTGGGCCAAATCAAAATCGCCTCTAGTGCATCTGAACGACCCAGAGATGTCCACCACAGCAGCGAGGAGGAGGAAGCTGAGGAGCCCCACAGAGAGCACAAGACCCAATCTGCTTCCACTCGGCTGCTCAGCTTCCTGCCCCTCCCCCGCCGGAACCCCAACCCTGTCTCCTTAGTCACTTCCTGCACCCAGATAACCCACCTTATCTCCCCGGCGAGGGGCTGCGCTTTCAATTGCCCTGCTCCTCCTGCCGACCTTTGGGCCTCCAGAGCAGGAGCAGAAAGGGACCCAGGGCCATATCTGATGGGGACTTCCCAGTAGGGCTGGTGACGCAGATGGTGGTTCTAAAGCCGGTACAGGGCTGCAGCAGGAAGGACCTGCCTCGAGCTGTCCACGGGGCAAAAGGAGAGCAAAACGTACCAGTCAGTGGTGACAGCCACCATGCAGCCCTGGAGAAGAGATTGTGCTCCAGTGTTCACACGCATCTCCAGCACTGAGACGCTTAGCTCTTTGGTCGTCTTGGTTTTCTCCAATTCACAAGATTCTTTCCCATTTGACCCTTAGTACTCACTAGTAGCACCCACTCTGGAGCATTCTTTTAATCGAGCAGGCACTTGTGCCACTGAGCTCCATCCCCAGCACCCTGGAACGTTCTTTTCAAATAACAACTTCCTATCCTTTAATCCCTACTTCTTCTTCTCTCTTTTTTTTTTAATATGAGAAATTGAACTCAGGACCTTGTGCTTGCCAGGCAAGCATTTATTTCACTGAGCTATCTCCCTGGCCCCCTTAATCCCTACTTCAAATATTATCACTTTAAGAGCCCTGTCCTTGCTGGGCATGGTGGCACATGCCTGTAATCCTAGCACTTGGGAGGCTGAGGCTGGAGGATTGACATGAGTTTGAGACCAGGCTGGGCTACAAAAGTGAATTCAAGACCAGCTTGAGCTGCATAGTGAGACCCTGTCTCAAAAAAAGAGCCCTGTCCTTGTATAAAGAATCACACACACACACACACACACACACACACACACACACACACACGCACACGCACACCCCTTCATTCTTTTTTTTTGTCTTTTTGAGACAGAATCTCGCTATGTAGTTCAGGCTGTTCTTGAGCTCATTTTTGTAGCCCAAGCTGGTCTCAAA
>PVKN010002970.1:18852-39818 GCA_004027915.1 Capromys pilorides
TATTATTTGTGTATTTCTAATATAGAAATTTAATTTAAAGTGCTTGGAAAAGAAAAATCCATATCGTCTCATCACTATTCCAACGTGAACAATCAGTGCTTCAAGGCTCTCAGTAGATAAAATCTTTTAAAATAACGAATATATAGTCAGGACTTAATAATCTATATGGAATCTTAATCTCATGTTATAAGGGAACTAGCATAGGATAAGGATGGTATCCTAAGTCAAAAGAGGAAAAATGAATTGTTTAACAGCTATTTTGTCTGTTTATTTTGTTTGTTTGTTTGTTGAAAGAAGGAAAGGTTTATTTAGCTCAGAGTTACTGGAGGTTTCAGTCCATACTCAGCTGGCTCCAAGGCAGAGGGGCACAGGGCACAGGGCACAGGGCAGAGGCCAGCAGTTCACGGTGGCGGGACAGCAACAACAGCAACAGGTCAACAACAGTAACATAGGCAACCATGAAAGTTAACAACTGTCTAGGATTAAGTAACTGAACTTTCTTCTTTACTCTAAATCAAAATCAGTTGGAATGGACCAAGATGTAAGCTCTAAAAATGGAGCCATAAAAAGAGTTTAAAGAAAATGTACAGAAAGAATGTACATATCTTAGTACAGGAAAGACTTTTCTAAGCAAATGAAAGAAGGCTGACTGGCTTGGGGTCAACACAACCCCCTTCACACACGTCTCCATGCCCAAGACACTAGCAAAGACAAAGGAAAACAGGAAGTGGGAAAATTAACTTTTATACTCAATAAAGACTTAGATTTTATTGTATTTTATACACAAGAATGAAAAGACTACTAGTCAAAAAGGAAAACTAGGGATGTAATTAAGCAAACCACAGAAAATTTCATGAAAGTGACTTTTACCATATGCCATGTGTGGCAAAATGAAAAGATCATAAATTAAACAGTGGAATAACCATTTTTTATCTTCGACATTGCAGACGTGAGAAGTTCAATAACATTAGAGCTGGAAGTGAACGCTGGTGTGCTGCTATCTCAGGGGGTATAAACTGGGCCTTGGGAAGTGGGTCCCTGCCCCAGCTTGTCTTTGAGCGTGGTCAGGATTTTCAGGTCTACATGGATGATAACTCAGCAACACTACCTGAATTCTAAGCATACGCACTTTTCCAGTCAGCAATTTCATTGGTGATCTTACTCAGCAGACAGAAAACAAGAAAAGATATATAGAGAATGTCCATGTAAAAGACCCAAAACAGTCTAAATGAAGTTTAACGGTAGATTCGTGAAACAAGGCCAGGCTCACACATTCAATGATGGTCACATGGCCACTGAAAAAGAAGCAGGTCCACAGCGGGCCCCTCTTTAATCTAAGAAACATACAAGGCATGGGATAGACTGTGTTGTACACACACATATGTTTAGGAAAAACAGACTAAAGGTAGGTAGGTAAGCAGATAGGTAGGTAGATAGATAGATAGATAGATAGATAGATAGATAGATAGATAGACAGACAGATAGATGATAGATAGATACATAGATGGTAGACAGATAGATGATAGACACATAGATGGTAGATAGATAGATAGATAGATAGATAGAGCTATTGATACATAGACCATTTCTAAAAGAGTAAAAACAATTAATTAATTAATTCAGAGGAAGGGCCTGGAAGTCACTAGACCTACTTTTTTTTTGAGGGGGAGACTGGGATTTGAACTCACAACCTTGCACTTGCCAGGCAGGCACTTGTGCCACAAAGCTATCTCCCCAGCCCCCTAGAACTTATTTTTCATGGTAACTTTTTGCAAAATTAAAAAAAAAAGAATTTTACCATTTACATGTATTTTAATTTAAAAACTAGTTTCTGAAAATGATGCAACACAACTAATGCAGTCACTAATATATTCTCTGTAATAATGATAGTAAAATTTGTAGCACAGTAAGATTCTTTTCAACATATTCAGTTAATGCTTTTATTATTAAAGGGGAGCAAATTTTAAATGAATACTACAATAGAAAGAATGACTCTTTCTGAGCCAGGGAGATACCTTGGCAGTCTAAGTGCCTGCCTGGCAAGTGCAAGCACCCAGGTTCGATCCCCGGTACTGCATGCCATGACGGTCACACGCCGAGCCAGCCACTGAAACTGGACATGGTGGCACACGTCTATAATCCCAGTGCTGGGGAGGCTGAGACAGGAGGATCACTACGAGTCCAAGCTGCATGGAGACACCCTGTACCAAATAAATAATTTCTTATAAATAAATAACTCTTTCAACACTCCAGAAGGGAGGCAGGTTTGGCCTTGTAGCTGTGAATAAGTTATTCAGTAGAAAAGGCCCAAACTTTATTGATTAGTAAGTATTCTATTTTTGAGACGAGGCCACCAGGCCAGCTTGGGCAGCTTAGGCTCATTCAAATCTCTCACCAGTCCCCACCCAACCCCAACAATGATTCAAATCCAATACGGAAAGTTACTTATTAAACACAAGAGGTATCGGGCCCTGGGAAAGCCATTATAAACTTTGTCTTTGGGAGGACGGATTCCTTAATGAAACACAGAACCACCACCTCAGGAAAACAAGGATGGGCCATCACCACGTAAGTACCCACTGCCTGTGGGAATCCACTTTCATTTTGGTTAATTTGTGGAAGAATTTAAGCTATGAGCTTGTGCCTGCCACCTTCAGACTTTGCTATTTTGATTATCCTTTATTCTTTGTCTTAGCAATAGTACCAGACTTGTAAAATGCATTTGGAGTATGTTTCTACCCCATTGGCCAAAAAAACCTCTTAGGAGGAGCTAAATAAAAATTTTTAATGAGCCAGTAAACAGAGTCTTGCAGAAAGCAACTAGTCGACCTGAATTTGTGGAATGAATAACTAAAATGCTAGTTTGTGGTAAAATTGTACAAAACGTCATAATTATACCCAGGCTGAGATTTGTAGGAAATGTAAGTCGGTGTTGCAAGTGTGTACAATTCAACGTAAAAAGACACATGCAAGGACATACAATGTTGGCTGCAAGCTATTTCCATTCTGAAAACTATTCCAGTGTTATCTCTAAACGGCATCAAACATTCCAACGTTTGCAAATATCTATGGGAAAGCCTGCCTTGTTTCCTGTGCTAAATTTTATAACTGAACTCAGATTTCCTACAAACCCACACATATTTTCCTCAGAGAAGCATTATCTTTTAGGTCATCTGTAAATAGCATTTTCATGCTTGCCAGTGTCATGAGCGCTTCAGTCAGTGTCTCTTCTGAGAAACTGAAAACCACTCGGCAAATATCTCTGATGGATGCAGAGGACGTCGCAGTAACGACTGGCCCCTGCGTTGGCCGGTTGGGACAACCCTTCTGTCCTTCGAGATTCAAGCCCGGGAGCAGGCAGCTGGTCTCAAGGAGTGTGAGGCAGCCTTTTTACGCAGCGCCAGTCTTGCGGCAACAGTTGCCCAAGGGAACACCCCAGTCACACACACCCATAGCTTCTGAGCTACCAGCCCAGGAACCGGGTGCTAGAGGCGGTGAGGCTCCTAAGAGCTTTTCGTCCCCTCCCAGTTCCAGGCTCACATCATCTACTTTATAGACCCGCCAATGGCCTGTTCCAGTAGAGCCTCTGTCACCTTCCAGTCTGGAAATTCTAGCATCAGGGGTGACCTCCACCCAGGAAGTCAGTTTCCAGGAAACTAGCTCCCGGAAAATGTTCGTTACTGCATTTGCAGCTAAAAGCCGGGCACGGAGGTGCATGTTTGTAATGCGAGCATGGGAGGCTGAGGCAGAAATGACTTGAGTCCAAGGTCAGCCTGGACAACTCAGTGAGTTCGGGGCCAGCCTAGACTGCAAAAACAACCACCTTTGCAGCTAATGTAAAAATATAACCTAGTGTCTCAGAGGACCTTCCCATAGCACCCTGTTACACCCACCTGAGCAGGCGCCAGAGGCTGTACTTCAACCACTCTGACATTTCAGAACACTGTAAAGCGACCTCACCAGTGCTTGAAGATCAAGTACATGATAAATAACTACATGCAAAACCACTTTGAAGGACAAAGCCTTGCTTCTGTAATGCCTTAAATCAATTGTGTTATGCAGTTAGTTGGTGATAAACAACCTAAAAGAATGCTACTTTTGAAGGAACTACAGAACAAAATTACAAATCAGGGCTGGGGTGATAGCTCAGCAGTCTAAGCTCCTGCCTGTCAAGCGCAAGGACCTGGATTTGATGCCCTGTACCCCATGCTGTGCCAGCCCCACCCCGGCAGCACTGAGTCCGTGGTGGCGCACACCTATAATCTCAACTCTGGGGAGGCTAAAACCAGAGGATCACTGTAAGTCTGAGCTGCATAGTGAGATTCCATATCAAATACATAAATCTAAAAAATAATTCCAAATCAAACACAGTGAAATTCAAGTCCATGATGTTTAAATGTATATTATTGGTTTGAGTAATGGATAGTGTTATTTTATTTAGGTAAATGGCTGTATTCAATTGGAAAGAGCCCTGATTCCTCTAATTGCCTTTGTATTTCAATGAATCTAAATTTTGATGGGGTCCAACCTCTCGGTTGTAGAATGATTTTCCTGTTCAACTTACTGAGAAACCTTGATTCGTAATATTTCCTGTAATGCCTCTGGACCTTCTCTTGGCTCAAGTGCGATTTTATGTGAGGCTTCCCTCTCTTCTCTGTTCTCTTACTCTAATAACAATGAAGTAAAATTTAGCCTGTGTAAAATTATAAGCATAAACACAAAGGCAGGCATTGGAATCGTGTGCCAGCCCCTGGAAACCCCAATGATGTAGCATGCTATGTATTAATTTTTAGGTTATTAGAAGCACTAACTGTACTATTTTAAAAGGCTCCTAGAGAAGCTTTAAATCCCCAAGAATAGGTCCACAGACCAAGGTCCATAGATAACTAACTATCTGGCAAGAACTACTTAGAATACTGGGCAGGAAGTACATTTTCCAAGGTACTAGGACCAGGAATACAAGCCAATTTTAAGATCTGAAGCTGAAAATTACTTCTGTTTTGTGCTCCCCACCTCTGGTCATTTTTTTTTTAATCATTAATTTTTTTTCAACTGAAGGACTTACGGATGGTGACTAACTTACTTAGAGTAGTAACAACTAGGATACTGGGTTATTATCAGCCTGTGTAACAATAACCTGCTGAATCATACACCCTTCAAAGAATTTGCTTCACCTGTTGGATATGTCCATGGGCTCAGCGAGATTCACTAAGGCAAAACTAAGAAAAAAAAATGCACAGAAAAAAATGTATTTGGCTCTTCAATACCATGATTTTTAAGACAGTCACCATCCAGAGGTGAATAAAGATCTGCACTTGCTGACCTCACCACGGGATTGTGGCTACAGATTACGGACGAAACAGGGTGCAAGCAAGATTCAGGGTGCTGTTGAAAACATGACACGAAGCACAAACTCACAAGGGCTTGTGATTCTGTGACATTATTTGCAATGTTGATGAAGAGGCTCCAGAAATGGCGACAGCTCTGCTTGCTGCCTAATCCGTAGTCCCTGGCTGAGCAGCAGCGCCACAGCGCCTGGTCATCCATGAGAAATGTGGGCTCCCCCAGGTCCCCGGGTCCCAGGCTGTCCTCTGATAAGATCCTTAAGCAAGTCGCGCGCACACTGATGTCTGGGAAGACGCGGATGAGGCACAAGCCCTCCAGCGCAGCTGTAAGTTGGGCTTGCTGGGGAATTCCCAGGGCCTCGGCTGCCAGCGCCACCTAGGGGCTGGGTTGGTCGGTCTAGTGGCCCTTCCGGGTCCTGGGCTTGCACACGCTCCCCGGGTGATCCTCACATGCACCTGAGTCCAGCGCGGCACAGCGAACCTTCTAGGACAGCCGTGCATGCTGGCGGTGAGGGCAGCTGTCACTGTAAATGGAGACCAGCTGGGGACAGCGGCAGGTGAACTCCAGCCGAGCTCTGGTGCAACCGGGAGTGGGCTGCCAGTGGTGACCAGGAAGGCGGCCATGGAGACAGGGAGCAGGGCGGGGAGATGGAGAGTAACGCAGGCGCAGCGCTAACCGAGAGTGCGTCAGGCGTTCACGGTGATGCCAAACCCGGGAGACCCACGGTGAGCGCGAGCAGAAGCGGGGCTGGCCCGAAGAGCGCCAGGTCCTTGCCAGGAAATCCTTTGTCGCAGAACGCCACCGTGAGCTCAGGAGAAACCAAGAGGACTTCTGGTGTCAACAGGCAGCTTGCCCTGAAGCATGCCTTTGCTTAAGAGGAGGCCCATTCAAAGCCTAGCTACATCTCAGATGCAATTCTGTGATCTTGGCTTTTCAAGTTCTTTTGTGTGTGTGTATGTGTGTGTGTGTGTGTATGTGTGTGTGTGTGTGTGTGTGTTTGGTACAGGGTCTCACTATGCAGCTTGGACTCATAGTGATCCTCCTGTTTTCAGCCTCCCCAGTGCTGGGATTATAAGCATGCATCACAACGCCCGGACTCAGTCGCTGGCTCAGTACACCCTGGAGGCAGGGCCAGCATGACTAGTAGAACCTGGGATTAAACTCTGGTCCCTGAACTTGCTAAAGTAGGTGTGTAGTCCACTGAGCTATCTCGCCAGCCCAGCTTTTCGATTTCTTGTGAGTGGCGTGAGCTGGCATGCCTGCTCCCGGCACAGAAGCACGAAGCCACACTCCCAGTGATGCTGGATGCAACTGGAAGTTGGACTAGGGTGCTCTGAGATGCTGATGCTGAGTGATACGTGTCCGGTGCTTGGTGGGCTGGGAGCCGTGAGGGGTGAACTGCTGCGGCCCCCGAGATCTGAGCTTCGACTCTACTAGGGCTACACATAGACAGCTGCCGCCTACTCCTCAGCACCATCCTAGCAAAGCAGTCCTGGTATTCTTCCCCCTTTGGATATGGAGAGTGTGAGGCAAAGAGCAGTCAGGTAACCGGAACATCTAGTAAGAGACGGTGCATGAGTCTGGATTCCATAGAATTTCTTCACACTCGCTAAGGCTTCTGTTGAAATAACTAGAAGTTCACCTACTGGATGAGTGGGGCATCTTCCCTCACCCCTTCCCTACCTCCTACCCCATGCAGAACTGTCACTCCCTAAGTAGTTTTGAGGCCATCTCTCTTGTGTATCTATCCCCCCTACTCCCCAGACTGATGGTCCCCTGACAGTGGGGCCATGACTTTTTATCCTAGTATCAACACCACCACTACAACTTCCAGCAGAAAGCAAATGTTCAATAAAGCTTGATGAATCTGTCCACTCATCACATTTGCTAACTAACCCAACTAAGCAATGTTCTGTTTAGTTGGCATCCAAATGCTGATATCCAGGACTGGGGAGATAGCTTAGCAGCCTAAGCACCTGCCTGGCAAGCGCAAGGACCTGGGTTTTATCCCTGGAGCCACACGCTGTGTCAGTCTGCATGGGGCTGGGCGCCGAAACCAGGTGTGGTGGTGCACGCCTGTAATCCCAGCACTGGGGACGCTGCACCAGGAGGATCAGTGTGAGTCTAAACTGCACACCAAAACCCTATACCAAATAAATAACTATCCAGTCATGCCCCAGACCACTCACGGGTGAGGCCCAGCATCTGCCCTTTCCTTAACGCATAGAGTGATTCTACTATATCCAAAGATGAGAATCATGGGCCCACTGTCGGTATTATAGTACAAGGGTTTCCAAATGTGATCCCCAACTGTGCATTCTTGGTATAATCTAGGATCCTACAGAAAACGCAAAAATTCCACCCAAGATGCACTGCGCCAGAAACTAATGGTAGAGCCCAGCAACCTGCATCTGAGTAAATGCAAGCTTGACAACCAGGGTTGAAGAGTAAGCCTCTCATGGCCCAAGTTATGGCTATCATCCTGCTTTGACTGGAGGCCACTCCTCCTCAGCCTATGGGGATACCCAAGGTGGGCAGCCAAAGCCTTGTTGGCTCCACCTCTCACCCCTGGGTCTGACCTCATAGGCAACTCAGAGAACCTCCTCACGCCATGTCCTCCCTCCCCTACCCTCACCCAGGTACCCCCTGCCCCATTCATCATCCTGGGTTCGCACTGCAGAAAGACACTGAGAAAGGAATGTTCCAGCAAGCAGAAAGGAGGGAAGCCACCCTCTCCTGGCACACGATTTCCTAATGCCAGCTCGGTGCACAATGAATATGAGAATTTAGAGAAATTCTCAAGAGCCAGGTCCTGGCAGATAATTTTTAAAGAGGAATAAGATCATAATCCATGCTCTCAAAATAGTTCAAGTCTAATGAGAGAGGCAGACAAATAAATAAAGATAATAACGTGTTATGGATGCACTAGCAGAAAAGTGACCCCTGCAGCAAAGGTCAGGAACAGGACACTGGAGAGAGCCATTCTTGGTAGGAGAAACTACAGAAGTGGGCCCCCAGGGGGACAGAGCAGAGCAGGAGTGGGCCCCGAGGGGGACAGAGCACTCCCTGCAGAGAGGCAGGTGTGTCGCAGATTACTAGAGGACCGAGCTACAAGAGGACCGGCCATGGTGCCTTCCAGAGCACCTAGCACACAGCACAGCAGTCTCCCTGGAGGTGCAGCCCCCCTTCCTCTGGCTGTGAGTGGCTGCCTGCCAGAGGGTATGTCCCAGTCATAAAGGGCCCTCCATAAATGTGTGTGTGTGTTGGGGGCGCCTCAGCCTGCCCTGGAGGCAGGGATGGCATGGCCTGATGGAACTGTGGCCCCTGGGCTTTGCCTAAGCTTGTCTAAGCAGGCACCTTAGACCGCTGGACTATCTAGCTGGCCTTCCATAAATATTTTTGATAAAAAGATCAGTGAACCAGGGCAATGGCAGGAGATGTGACTGGCCAGGTAAAGAGGGTGATGGGTAAGAACGAAAAGCCCTTGGTGCGCTGCCACTTGTATTGGTTCCCTAGGGCTATGCACCAAGTAGCTTAAAACAACAGAAACATAGTCCCTTAAAGTTCTGGCTCTAGATCTTTAATCCATTTTGACTTTAGTTTAGTGCATGGTGATAGACCTGGGTCAAGTTTTAGTTTCCAGCATGTAGAGGTCCAGCTTTTCCAGCACCATTTGTTAAAGAGGCTATCTTTCTTCCAGTACACATGTTTGGCCCCTTTGTCAAAGATAAGGTGGCTGAGTGTGTTTGCAGTTGCCTCTGCATCTTAATCTATTCCATTGATCCTCAGGTCTATTTTTTTGCCAATACCATGTTGATTTTATCACAGTAGCTTTGTAGTATAGTTTTAAGTCAGGAATTGCAATGCTTCCTGCCTTGTCTTTGTTGCCCAGGATTGCCTTCGCTATTCTAGGTCTTTTCTGGTTCCAAATAAATTTTAGGATTGATTCCTCTAGGTCTATGAGGTATGTTGGTAGTATTTTGATAGGATTGCCTTAAATCTGTATAACAATTTTGGGAGTATGGCCATCTTCACAATGTTGGTTCTTCCTATCCAGAAGCAGAGAATATCTTTCCATCTTCTGAAATCCTCTATGATTGCTTTTTTCAGAGTACTGTAGTTTTCATTGAATGGATCTTTTACTTCTTTAGTTAGATTAATTCCTAAGTATTTCCTTTTCCATGGTGCTATTGTAAAGGACATTGTTTCTCTAGTTTTCCTCTCAGTGTGTTTGTTATCTGTGTAGGAGAATGCTATTAACTTTTGGGTTTTGACTTCATACCCTGCTGTGCTACTGAATTTGCATATTAGTTCAAGAGGATTCTGGGTGGAGTGTTTTGGGTCTTCCAAGTAGAGTATCATGTCATCTGCGAATAATGATAGTTTAACTTCTTCTTTTCCTATTCTTATTCCTTTCATTTCTCTCTATTGTCTAACTTAAGTTGGCAGTCCAAACAATTAGAGAAAAAGAAGGAATACAAGTATAGCCAATATTTTGGCTCTAGCCTTTCAAGGTCAGGAGAACACAGGACATAAGAGAACCTACACTATAACATCCTATGACTCAATGGAGTCCCAAATTTCCTGTTCCAGGAGATTATGGGGCGCTGAGGAAAGTGATCAATGATGTACAGTGTGCCTAAGGAGAGTCACCTAGAGAGAAAACATTCTCTCAGGCTTCCACAGAGAGCAAAATGGTCAAGCATTAGCTGTGATTCATCCAGGTGGCTGACACTGACAAAATCTTTGCGAATCGCAGCACATGGTTCCAGGGTAAACCTGACCTTGACAGATACAAAGTTACATATTTTTTGTAACATAGATGTTGCTTTATCTTGGTCTTAACCATCCAGCAGAAAAGTCTTGGGCCAGGGAGATAGCTCCATGGCACAAGTGCCTGCCTGGCAAGTGCAAGGTCATGAGTTCAAACCCTGGTCCTGCAAAAAGGAAAAAGAAAAAAAAGAAAGAAAGAAAAGTCTAACCACGAGGTATAAAAATGAAAGCCATATTAATATGCTGAATTGCAAAAGGCTCAAGTCAACAGCCCCCAACAATGCCAGATGAGCTGATAATCCACTACTGTTATAGACTATTGGATTAAATATATAGCTACTTCCTTTTTGTGCAATGAAAAGAAAGATTTGTATTAATGATGTTTAGACAAGAAATCATGTCTCTATCTTGTACTTTGAACAACTATGATGAAGACAACATTATGCAATGTATTAACTATCATAAAATAATAATAATTATAAATTAAAATAAATAAATAGAATATATTAACTCCGAAAAAAAAAAGTTCTGAGGTCTAGGAGTTCAAAAGTGAAGTGTCAACCAGCAAAGACCGCTCTGAAGGTTCCAAGGAAGTACTGTCCTTAGCTCCTCCAGCTTCCGCAGGTTCCAGGTGCTGCTGGGCTGGGTCCAAGATCACTGGTCTCTGCCCACCACAGTCACATGGCCTTCTCCTCCACAAGGGCCTGCGTGTCCTCACTTTCTTTATCAGAAGACTAATCATGGGGACTTAGGACCCACTCTAAACCCAAGAGAATCTCATTTCAAGATCCTTAGTAATACATATGCAGACTATTTCCAAGTAAGGCTGAGTACTGCGGCTCTAGGTAGACAAGAATTTCCATGGAGCATTATTTAACTGACTACACCAAGGAAATTGGGTTATATTATCTTAGTTTTAAAATTCAGCACAAGGGCCAGCAAGATGGCTCAGTGGTCTAAAGTGCCTATTTAGGCAAGTTTATGCAACCGCAGAGACCATGGTTCGATCCCCGGCACCACACGCTGCGCCAGCCCCACCGCCAGGGCAGGCTGAGCCAGCCATAACATTAGAAAGAAAGAAAGAAAGAAAGAAAGAAAGAAAGAAAGAAAGAAAGAAAGAAAGAAAGAAAGAAAGAAAGAAAGAAAGAAAGAAAGGAAGGAAGGAAGGATGGAAGAAAAGTATCAAATTCAGCACCTCAGATTCCCTCACAGAGTTTGTTCAAGCAAAGCTGGGTCTTGCCCCAGGGTATTGGTTTAATGAGCCTTTCAGCGGAAGCCTAAGGACTTTTACTCAACTAGTTCCTCTTTGAAGTTAATCCTGTCAGTCCAGAGCCCACACTTGGGAGCTGCTGCCTTAGGCAACACCTGCAGAAGCCCTCACCAGTCTCCTGCAAAGGAGAGACAAGAGCAGCGCTGACTGGGGGACCACATTGGGATCCGATGGCTTGTCAACAAGACCAGGGCCAGCTACAGCACTTAGGAGGCAATGACCCCAAAGAGAAAGGAAGGGTCCCTGCCTCCCTGCTCCCACTGGCCAGAACAGTGGCAATGGAACCCGGGAGAGAACAGACAGGAGGATCAGATCTACGAGATTTGCTGGTTGATAACCTGGGACGCAAGGGAAAAGAGGATAACAAAATGGCTTCCGGTACCTGGTTGTATTTGAGATGGCACCAAATACCTGGTTGTGTACCTGGCGGGCAGGCGAACTGTTTGGGTCCATTGAGTTGGAGAGGGTTGTAGTTCGTGCAGGTACACAGCCCAGCAGATACACCTGAAGCTCAAGGGAGAAGTGTGGGCTTTTTACTTGAGGCAACTGGAGTCTTACTCACTCACAGTTATTTTCATTTGCCTTAGAACAATCAGAATGTGTTTGATTACAAACGCCATGCTACCAGACTAATAGAGGCGTAAATAACAGCCACTGAATTGTGAGCCCTGATAGGAAGTCCGAAGGGACGTGATTCCAGAATTGATTGAGCGCTGCAGTCCGAGCATGAGGAACCCCAGCCACGCCTGCCTTTCTAGTCTGCCACCCGCACATGTGGGCCATATGTCCCTTCACAGTTCAAGGCCATGCATTTCGGTTAGGGAACAATCTCATGTGACAGAGTCACCGGCAGGAAGGGGACGGAGGGAAAAGCATCTTTCTCCCTAGATACCCCTCCCCCTTAGTACGGACAATCCTTCTCTAAAGCTCCAAGCAGACGCCCTTTCTAGCTCACTGATCGGAAGTGGCCCAAAGACCAACCCTAGACTGGCAGCATGAACAGGACAGCTGTGGGTCCTCGCTGTTTCCTGGGCCGAGCAAATCACATCCCATCCCCACCACGTTGGCCGCCTACCAAAACCCACAGGTGCTCAAGTTTCTTATGTAAAATGACACGGTATTTACATATGGCCTATGCATTTTACATCATCTCTAAGTTAATGTTTGTGTAGCACCCAATCCTGTGTAAATAGTTGTTACACCATCCTGTTTGGGAAATAATCACCAGAACAATACCCAGACATGTTCCGTACAGATTCAGTTATCTTCCGCATATCTTTTTGGCCAGTTGGCTGCATCTGAAGAAGCAGAGCTGATAGATACGAAGGCTCAAGTTTATCTTGTTTCTGTCAGAATCTACACAGTACATCAACTGTCAGAGAGGAGTCCTGGTCAGCCTGGGTCACTTATGCAGCTTGGACCGTCGTAGTGAATGTTGACCTCAGCAAACCTTTGCAGGGGGGTGGGGGGGGAGCACTGCCCTCTCGCTATTGACTTCTCATTACTATTATTTTTATTAATATCACTCATACTACCACTGCTAACACTTTTGGATGAACAAAAGAGAAGACTTGAAGCTCAAATGGAAAAGAAGTAAACTGATTCACCCTTCGCTCAATGTGTGCTTGAATGCTCATAGCAGGAATAAAGAGAGATTAAGATCTTTGAGAAAATTAAAGAAAGAATTAGTGGGTTTGGATCCAGGGCATACTTAAACTTTTTCACCGGGAGAAAGAATAACATTTATTGTTTTGATAGTGATTAAGATAGGAATTTGCTTAAAGCAAATTTAGCTATTTCACTTCGTTTCTTTCCAACAAATCAGAACTTGTTCGCACTCTGTCACTTCTACCCCTCTGCCCAGCTCACTGGTGGATGCCCAGTCGCCCAGCGCACCCCTCGGCGCTCTCTTTGCAGTCTAGCTATTTAGGATTGTCCCTTGAGGATCCCAGAGCACACCAGTCTCTTTGTTCCCCATGAGTAATGAGCCTCATGTTTAGACTTTCATTGAATAGCCAAAGAACAGCTACCCACGCTGGGCGTGGTGGCGCACACCTGTAATCCCAGCACTCGGGAGGTTGAGGCATGAGGATCCTTGCAACTTTGAGACCAGCCTGGGCTACAAAGACAGTTCAAGGCCAGCCTGAACTGTGCAGTGAGAGCCTTCTCAAAAGGACAAAAAAAGAATAGCTACCAACAATATGAGGAGGAAAACGATGATTCATTTCTAATGAAGAGTTCCCTAACTCCTGCAGGCATCATTCCTTTCATGGCTGAGAAACACTCACTGTTGCCCGGAATCCACTTTCCCCTCCAAGTTTACTAGACACAAACCTCATTTCCAATAACGGACGCTATTTCACTTCCAGCAGAAACTACATGTCCCCCAGCTCAGGGCAACCCTAAAGGGCCCTAAAGTGAGTCTCCTGAAAGACAGCACAGCGCGACAGCCTCTGGGAAGAAAGAACCACAATGAGTCTGAAGCCGACGCCCAAGCAGGAGGTGACGACAGGCTTCCTTCTTCCGACTGATTTCAACTCATACTCTTCCTCCTGCTTACTTTATCTTGCTACTCATTTTTCAGTTTTGTCCTTTGGGATACTTTGAAAGAAAATTTTGAAAAAAGAGAGACATCATGGTCGACTTCTAATCTCCCCCCTTGTGTAACCTGAGCAGTTTGTCTGCGGTGACTGGAAACGTCACTGTCGCAAGCACCTACGTGCCATTTGCCACCCCATGCTCAGCCTTCTCCACACTTTTAAAGCAATAAAATCCTTACAACCATAAGGCCAGGGTGGTAGGGACGTTCTTGGCATATAGGAGCTATTGACACTGGAGCCAGATAATCCGGAGTTGCCAGGGGCCGTTCTGTGCATTGGAGGGTGTCTAGCAGAATCTTCGGCTTCCATCATTAGATGTGCCTACAAGTACACCCCATTTGTGACCCCAAAAGATGTCTCCAGACGTTGCCAGTTGTCCCTTGGAGAAGAAACTGCTCTGGGTTGGCTGAGAGCACTCAACTGCATTAGACATAGAGCTCATGCGGGAAAGCATTTAGTAGGAGGACGTGCCCATGACGCTTGACCTGGCTGGCTCTCCACTCTGGTCCAACCACTGCTCCATAGCAATTTCCTCTATGGCTACAGTGGGATAAACCAACTGCTCTGAAAGACGGACCCCATCTTCCTACTGCGTGCAGCAACAGCTGAAGGGCAGTACTTTTTCCCCAGACAGCCCATAAGTAACACCTGACAATGAGGCCAAGCAGGGTTTCACTCAGAAATGAGGATCTTGGGCTGCTGAGCTACTAGTTATTCCATGCCTAGATGGACAGGAGCAGCTGCAGAGACACAAGTGGAGGCAATTTTGAGTCGATTGGCTGACATCGGCTCTGCTGGGGTCTGGCCCCCCAGGGCACTGCCACCCCCCAGAGCCCAGGGCTTGACAGGTGCTGCATTCGCTCTTCTGAGTGTGCCATCATTACTAGCAGCAGACCTGTGCCCTGCACCTGAAATGCCAGCGTTTCCACGGTCACCTCTGATAGGTAAATGTCATGTCAACCTGTATCCCAGAGCTCACAGCCTAAGAATGCTTGCTTCTTTGACCTAACTACAGATTTTCATTAAAGGTGCTAAAGCACTGACACATGAGAAAACTCACATAAGCACTGATCTTTTTTTTTTTTTTTTTCATTTGTCTACAGGCTGTTCAGGGTCTCACTACTAGATCGGACTCATAGTGATCCGACTATTTACAGTCTCTCAAGAGCTGGGATTACAGGGGCGCACCACCACGCCCAGTCTCAATTGCTGTCTCAGTGCTCCCTGGGGGTGGGGCCAGCACGGCAGGCCCAGGGATCAAACCTCCGGCCCCTGCTCCTGCTTGCAGGCGCTTTAATCCACTGAGCTCTTTGGCCAGCCCTGAGCTCTGATCCAAATGGGTGTATCTGTCACACGATGTTCCAACCAACATTCAGTGATGGTCAGACTCAGTCCCCATAGGGGCCCTGTGAACTACGTCTCTGGAAGGAGGGTGGACAGCAACACGGAGCCCGTAGCACACCAGCAGCCCTAGTGGGCAGCGCTCAGGCCTCTTAACATGCTTTCCCGGCTCTCTGGTCTGTCCTTGAGATTAATAAACATCTCCTGGGTACAAGTGAGACAAGGATATAGGAGTGTAGAGGTTGACTCTACTTTGAGTAAAGTTGGTATGATCATCCAGAAGTATAATGAAAACAGAGCAACAGCCACAAGGTGCAATGCCATATGTTTTAAGATTCAAGCTGTGCTTAAATATGCCCAATAGGAACACTAAAAATATCTTTGCTACTTAGTAATTTTACTTCTCTGCTTATATTATACAAGCATTTCAGTGGATGTCTATAACCAAAAAGAAAAAAAAATTGGGATTTTTCATCAGATTTACTGTCCCAGGGAAGCGTGCCCAAGAAACAGCCAATGTAGTGAAACCAACAGGGAGCTCCTCACGCAGGACTCATATTTAAAATCAAACGGTCCCCTGACTCGGTTCCAGCTGCTCATCAGTCTCTACTGAGTGTGTCTGTAGGAACATCACCAAGGGGATATTTTTGGGGTCTGGATGGATGGACTTCACTTACATACTTGGTGTTTGTGCTAACTGGTTTCAAAGTATAAATGTGTAAACAATCAGAGGTAAGAGTATTCCGGCAGACATAGGAGCCCAGGTTTTCCACAAGCAAGAGGCAACCTTGGACATCACAACCAGATTTCAGTTTCGTCATCCGTAAGGGGAGGCACCTGGACACATTCCGTATTCCCCCGAACTTCAGACTTAAGGGTGATCTTATTGCCAGATAGACCTGTCACCCATTCTAATATTTCTGCTAATTAATGTGTTTAAGTCCACTCTTTAAATATAAATTGATTTATCTTATATAAGGGAAGTTTATATTAGTAACGTAATATAGTAACATAGCAGCTGGCACCAGTGTACTTAAATCATTGAACAAACAAAAACATAATGTATTAAATTCTAACTAAATTTTATATTGCTAGCTGAAGGCTTTGGCCCTGTCACCTGTTCTCTGATCTAAAAAAAGAAAAAAAGACCTAAGGGATGGAGGAATTGGCAAAGTAAATATTTGAGGCTTGCAGGCCACATAGTCACTGTTACAAGTACTTAACTTTATCACCAGCATTGCTTTTTTTTCTGTGGCCATCTCAGCCTGCCCTGAGGGAAGGGCTGGCACGACATGTGGTACTGGGGATCAAACCACGTCCCCGCACTTGCCTAAACTTACCTAAGCAGGCGCTTTAGACTACTAAACTATCTTACTGGACCCAGTCATTACTTTATGAAAGCAGCCATGAGTCAAATGTAAGTGATTGAACTCGTTGTTTTCCAATAAAACTTTATTTACAAAGACAAATGATGTTCCAGGTTCACATTACACCCTCTGCCAATCCCTTTGTTAGAAGAGTGGGTGATAATGTCATCACCAGGCAAAGACTTAATCAGAACTGAAAGAAAATTTGAAAAGCAATTTCTGTCCCATGATCTTTTTCTTTTCTTTTCTTCTTTTGTATTTTAGGGAAGGGTCTACAGGGTGTTCAGGGTCTCACCACTAGATTGGACTCGTAGTGATCCACCTGTTTGCATCCCATTAGCTGGGATTACAGGTGCGTGCCACCACACTCAGTCTCAATTGCTGTCTCAGTATGCCCCAGGGCGGGGCCAGCACGTCAGGCCCAGGGATCAAATACCCAGCCCCTGCTCCTGCTTGCAAGTGCTTTAATCTGCTGAGCTAATTGGTTGGCCATGTCTCATGATCTTTAATGCCTCCATGCCCATCTCACCTCCCTAAAAATTCTAGCTTTAATCTCTCCTCTAAAATTCTACAATAAACCTTTTTCCTTATCTTTGGCATTTTAAGAGGAGTGTATGATTCCTCACCTATATCAGTCCTAAATATATTTTCAAGTTGTCCCTCACCTTCACTGGGATATAAACAGGGAAGGTTTGTAAGATTTTTTAGATCCATGGCTCTCAATCTTACACTTAAAATTGTCTGCAGAGTTTTAAAAATACCAATCCTTGCCATACACCTGTCCCTTGGAGACTCTGATTCAGTAGGACCATCTGGGGATGCGGTCCTTTGTACACTGTAAAGCATCATAATGATTCTGTGGGCAACCAGGACTGAAAAGCCACTGACCTCTGCGTAGTCGGGGTCATCTTCTCCTGAGTCAACGCTTCCTCCATGTGGTGTTAAGTAGAAGCCCCAAGCTCTATGTAGCTCCAAACTGCTCAACATCTGAAAATCTGAAGACTTCATCTTCACTTGCAAGTCCTGACATTTTCCAGGTGAGCTCAGCCTGAGCCCTCCCAAGTGCCCTCTTTTTAAGCTTTCACTCTTTCTGCTTCATCACTCTAGAAGACTTGGCCCCTCAAGATGTCTGACTGGACAAGTTTCCTCTCCCTTCCTCCCTCCCCACTTGTCACTGGCCTCTGGCATTGACAATTTGGGGGAAAGTCAAGACGTCTATTCTGCAACGTGTAAAGGAAGATTCCTCCTCTTCTGGAAGGGGAGAGAGATGTCTCGGGCCTGTAGAGAAGAGTCCCTCCAGCCACTCAGTCCCATATGTTTGGGGCTCATTCCCTTGCATTTAATACACAAACAGTGGGCACTGGCAACACAAGAATTTACTGCTGAGAAGCTTAGAGCATAGGGACAGCATTAGACTACTGAACATGTGCAGTAATGTATTTTAAGAAAATTTGGTAGAGGTCACTAGAGTAGAACATAAGCACAAAAAAAGAAAGTCCATGGCATGAAGAAAATGTCCCATAATCAACTCTGCAAGAGAAAATAAAAACCACTGTGTGGAGTTTTTAAAATTTTACCTGATGGCTGTTTCGGCCATGGCTGGTTTTGTATTATCACTGATATCCCTGAGCCCCATGGTGAGACGGGGCGCTGCACACAGTCAGCTCTTGCAAGGTTGCAGAGTCAGGCTCACCCATCCTGCCTCGCCTAGAACTGACCCAGCTCTGGCACTGAAAATCCCACATTTCATGAAACCCCTCTGTGCTGAGCAACCCCGGGGGTTCAGAAATGTTCTCAGAGTGAAGGCGCATTGCCTTATGGAAGTCCCTTTCCTACTGTTGCCAACGGGATGAATGGTGACCAAGTGTTTAAAAACTAGAGGGGCCTGAGGCACCATGCTGTCAACCCCAAGCCTCTTCGGCCCTGTGAAGACTTGGAAGGCCTCAGTGAAGAACCCACTGGCCGCAGTCGTCCTTTTTCTCCCCTACCTCATGCTGCCAGGCCTCTTGAATCAGCAATCGATTTACACAGATTCTGTTAGGCAGAGACATGGCATGCGTCTTGTGAACACAGTCAGCAGCCGATCCTCTTAGAAAGCTGTCAGCCAAGAGAACAGCAGTGCAGAGACCGTGGCCCTCAGGCCGTGAGCGCTGTGGCCACCGAGCTTCCTCAGTCTTCCAAATGCTCCTGCTGAAATCCAGTTCCCTGGCATGGCCAAGCATTAGCTGTGATCCCTGAGTCACAGGCAGGTCAAGGCATTTCAGAAAAGGAGGATCGCAGGGTATGGAGAGGAGCAGGAGGAGGAGCAATATCCTGGCAGCCCGCCCCACTGCCAGCTGGGGGCCATCAGAGAGACAGCGCACTTGGGTCACCTGACTTCATCTTCTCAAGATTCACCTGGGTAGAGCAGGTGCTAGGCTCAGTTAACCAACGAGAAGCAGAGTGCAGGACTCCATTGGAGTGGAGCTGGACAGTAGGGCTGTCCTGCCGAGAGTCCCAAGGGGAGGTGGCTGTCCACTTCCTCTGCAAGCAGCAGCAAGTCGCCTGCATTTTCCACTTCACTTTCACCTCCTCACCAAGAACATTTCGTGATCCCACTGCCATGGGAGAGGCTCCTGGCTTCCCTGGCCAGTAAACGAATCTCAACTGGTGCTGCTATGAAAACAAAACAAAACAAAAAACAGCATCCTAATAATTGGGCCACAATTTGATTATTAATTTTTTTTTAAATATGATGCTGATAGAGATGCAGAGAACCAGCACTAAGAAGCCAACGGTGGGCCTCCTGGGTGTAGACTCTGTGGGTTTGAATCCTGTTCCAACCCTTATTGGTCATGTGTCCTTGGGCAAGTGATTAGCCTCTTCCAGTTTGAGTTTTTCATCTGTGCAGCGACAGGAAGCAATACCTGTTTGAAGGATTGATGATTTAATGAGTTATTTTGTGTAAGTTGAGAACACTGCCTGGCGCATAATCAGTGCTCTGTATTTTGCCATCATTCTCAGGTTTAAATTTTTCTCCTCTGAGTTTCTCTAAGACTTTGAGCCCTTGCTATTACTTTTACATAAGTACAAAGTGACTGCCAATTTAAAATAAAAATGCTACATGGCCAGCCAGATAGCTCAGCAGACTAAAGTACCTGCTTCTCAAAGCGCACCAAGCGGGCTTTGAGAAGCACTGATGGCCCTGTTGGCCCTGCCCCGAGGGCACGCTGAGATGTCGATTGAGACTGGGTGTGGCATGCTCCTGTAACCCCAGCACTTGAGAGGCTGAAAACAGGGGGATCACTGCAGTCCGATTTATGCAGTGAGACCCTGTATGCCCTGTAGACTCTGCCCTATGTTCATAAAAAAATAAAATAAATAAAATCATACAGTCAGTCGTCTTGAGTTTATGGTGGCAAACTTCCAATTTTAAGATCTCTGTGAAAAGTACCATGAAAGGGACTTATTTAACAATAGGAATCAGGTCAAGATAGGAGGAAATAATAAAAATAGCATCCAGCATTGCCCAGGCACCAAGGATCCTGCCAAGAACTCTGGCCACACCCCTTGTAACAGCCCATAGGATATAAATATTAACATTTATCAGATGAGGAAACAGAAAGAATAGCTTTATACCTGGCTCAAGGGCAGTTGTTAGTCGACAGAGAAAAGACAACCTACCTAATCTCAAAAAAATCACTTCCCCAACTCTTCTTCAGGTTTTCCAACTCTATAATGCTCTCTAAAATCTATATAGACAGGTTGGCAATAGCATCTTAATTCACCCTTTAAAAGGAAGGAAGTTCTGCCACTGGGACAGCTTGGGTAAATCTTCAGGACAGTGTGCTAAGTAAAACAAGCTAATCACAGAAGATAAATTCGCACTGTTCCACTTCCACGAGGTTCTAAACTCACAGAAGACAAGAAAAGAACAATAACCATCAGAGGCCAGTACGTGGGGTCATAGGGTGCGCAGCTGGTTTTGGTTACATAGGATGAGCCGGGCTTCACGATGCTCTGTACATCTTGCTGCTCATGAACATCACTCTGCACTGCACGCAAGGACTGGCTCGGAGATTGGATCTCACCATGCGTGCGCATGCAGAGGACACACAGAGACTACGCCGACTGTGGTCATGGATGTGTGTGTGTGTGTGTGTGTGTGTGTGTGTGTGTGTGTGTATCCAAAGGCATCAAATTGTACACATTAAATGCATGTGGTTCATTGCATACCAAGTATAGCGAAGTTGGGTAAATTTTTTCAGGAATGTTGTAAAAAAAAAAAAA
>PVKN010002971.1:0-40299 GCA_004027915.1 Capromys pilorides
CAGACCCGGCGCGGGGGCCGCTGGGCGAGAAGAACAAGCAGTTCCGTTCAGGCGCGGCGGCGGCGGCGGGACAGACCCGGCGCAGGAGCCGCTGGGCCAGAAGAAGAAGCAGTTCCATTCAGGCACCGCGCCGGCGGCGGGACAGACCCGCGGTGAATTTCTTTATAGCCTGGGAATGTAGAAACCATTCCTAATTATGACCTAAAATCCATATGTAATAGGGAATATATGGACATGTGTATTTCATTTTAAAATGTTTCTACCTGGCAAAGAAGTTATGATATAAGGAAAAGATGAGTGACCAACCAGTAATAGTACTAGTACTTACAGCTTATATCAAACGGTCCATATCCCTAGCATATAAAAGAGCTGTTAAGTTTTGAGAAGAAAATGCCCACAAGCTTAAAGAAATATAGGCTGGCTAATTATACAGATGACCCTCAGAAAAAGAAGAAAGAGGCCCTTAATGTTTTGAAGATGTACTCAGAGTAACAAGAGAAACTATAAATTCAAACTAAACCAGCATAGGATTTCCTATGTATTCAGTTGGGCAAAATAAAACCTTGACAAGTTAAAGAAACAGGCTTTCAAACTCTGATGGTAGAATTGCAAAAGTTATACACCCCTATGTAAGAGAATTTGATAATATCTGGAAAAATTGCATACACACTTATCTGTAAACCAGCAACCCTATTTTTAAAATATACAACACAGAAAAAGTAGCGACAAATATGAGAGATGTATGCACAAAATTATTCACTGAAGAATTTTTCTATGTATTTAGTATAGGGTCTATAGGGTCTCATTACACAGATCAGACTCACAGTGATGCTCCTACTTTCAGCTTCCCAAGCACTGAGATTACAGGTGAGTGCCACCATGGCCAGTCTCTATTGCCATCCCAGTGCACCCTGGGGGCAGGGCTGGCACAGCACACGGGATCCAATCCAGTCCCTACATCTGAGTGAAGAACTTTTGTATTAGCAAAATATTAGGAAGACAGACATGGTGGAACATGCCTGCAATCACAGCACTTGTCTGAGGCAGGAGGATTGTTGTGAGTTCAAGGCCAGCCTGAACTGCACAGTGATATCCTGTCACCAAAAAAAAAAAAAAGATTAGGAATGACCTAAGTACCCATTGAAGGAAGACTGATGGAACAAATAATATACAGCACACCCATAAAACAGTGGCAAAAACAATACTGATTCGTTCAGGACACATGGAACTTTTGATGCTAAAATTGGAAAGCCAGGACAGATTAGTGACTCTTAAAATTGATGACTATGCAACTGTAATGAAGGAATTGATGACTATGCAACTGTATCTCTTAATCCTACTATAGATTAAGAAATCACAAGATTATATAGTTACATTGAGTAGGGGGAAGCAAGCTGGGATAAAGTATGTGAATATATACACAGGCTATAAATACAAAACATGTGCATACACAAAAACACACACACCTGTTTATACAAACAAAAAAGAAGGGAACATAAAACATAACTAGTATTTTTTAATTGCTACATATAAGAAGTTGAAAGAGTAGAAAATATAAGCATACAAGTTAGACATCTATGAATGTGTTGTTCTATACCTCTGATTTGCATTGTAGTTAGTTTTACAAGCAAAACAATTTGTACAGGACACGTAATTTATATGATTACCTTACAGTAGGCACCCAAAGAGTCAAGTACAAAGGAATGCGGGAGGTCTGTCTGCAAACTAAAGACCCAAAGGACACAGCTAGGGCCTGTATCCCATAGCAGTGTCCTGCATGAGTCCAGCCAAAGACCTAGAGCCCATGGCAATGGCTCCATGACTCCAACCAGAGCCCAAGGCCCACGACAGTGTCTCATGCAGGCATGTTTCATGGATCTGCATTGAGAATGGATGCTTACAAAGTGTGTTCCAGTGGGACATAAAAGCTGCACTGGAGACAGGAAGCAATGCTCAAGGTAAGAAGCAGAGCTCCCATGAACAGTGCCACAGCCATCCTCAGTGATATGGAGGTCCCAAGCTCGTCCAGTGATCAGAACAGCTGAGTTAATGTCAAGAAAGCCAGTGTGGCAAGTTTCTCCAAGAGATTGAGCAGTGCACCATCTTGCCTGGCAGAGCCGGGAAGCAAACAATGCTCAAAGTAAGAATCAGACCTCCCCCAAAGTGATCCACAGCCATTCTCAGCAACAGTAAGGTCCTGAGCATCTCTGATGATGAGAGCAGCCAAGTTTATCAGGAAAACCAGAGTGACAAGCTCCCCTGGGAGGACCAATAGCACCCTAACAGCACCTCTTCTTCTTTTCCAGTTCTCCTTTTATGTTGTTGACAACAATGCTTAAGTGGGCATTCCACATCCAGCACCAAGCTGATTCAGTTCAGGCCGCAGAGATAGCTCAGCAGCATAAGCACCTGCCTGGCAAGCACAAGATCCTGAGTTCAATCCCCGGTACCAATAGATATAGATATGGATATAGATATAGATAAAGATACAGATAGAGATTTACAGGAAAAAGAGGCCGACGAGTTGGAAAGATTTGTCATCTTAACCGTAAGGCATTATAAATTTCTTCAGTTGCAACATGGAACTAGTTACAGAAATGAAGAGAAGTAAACGTTAAATGTGTAAGTAAATATAAAAGGCTTTCCCCTTTCATCTTAATTTTAAAAATATGATGGGTAGTGTAAAGCAAAAGCAAAATGTAATGTGGAGCTTAGAACACATGTAGACATAAGATACACAGTAAGAAATGATGGGTAAAGTACACGGAAGTGATAGCATTGCCAATTGCTTGCATAACATGAGTTGATATAATATTAACTGTAAGTAGACTGCGATACATTACAGATGTGTGTTGTTTCCTTAAATCAACCATTAAATATAAAATAAGGAGGCATAGCAAAAGACCAACAGAAATAAGATGAAATATGAAAAATAATTCAAATGAATACAAAATGTATGCAGAAAGGAACAAAGAACTAGGAACCAGTGTAAAATGAATAGCAAGATGGTAGACGCAGAGCTAACAATATCAATTATTTCATGAATTTACATTAAATTTAAATAGGCTAAATATTCCACAAATGCAAGGGAGCAATTCTCAGACGGTATAAAAAAGTGAGAGCCAGCTATCGGCTATCATCAGAAAGTATTCTATAAAAGCACAGCTAAGACTGGAAGTGAATGTGAGCAGACATACTATGCAAAGGGCAAGCACCAGAAGCCCAGGGTAAACAAAGATTTCTTGGCTAGAATGCACAAAGTGCTAATGTTAAAATACTGGTGAATTCATCATCCTCAAAATAAAAACCTTCTCATCAAATGACATCAGCAAAGGATGAAAAAAAAAAAAAAGAGGGGACTGGGGAGATACCTCAGTAGACTAAGCGCTTGCCTGGCAAGTTCAAGGGCCTGACTTCAATCCCTGGTTCCACAAAAAAAAAAAAGAAAAAAAGGATGAAAAGACCAACTATGACTAGGAGAATATAGTTTAGTCTCAGTATATGTGTCTGATAAAGGACTTTTACCCAGTCTTCATAAAGAACTCTTAAGGCCAGCCAAATAGCTCAGCAGATTAAAGCACCTGCAAATAGGCATTGTAGGGGTTCTATTACCACCCCACCCCCACCCCGGGGCTGCCGTGCAGGCCCCACCCCTGGGGCGCATTAAGACAGCAATTGAGACTGGGCATTGTGGTGCACACCTATTATCCCAGCTCTTGGGAGGCTGTAAACAGGCACTATAAGTCAGATCTAGTAGTGAGACCCTAAACACTCTGTAGACCTTTCCCTAAAATACAAAAAAAAAAAAAAAAAAACTCTTAACATTTCCCTCCAGAAAAGAACTCCTATATTCAAAAATCAAAAGACAACTCAGAGGGCCAGGGAGGCAGTTCAGCGACTCAAGTGGCTGCTTGAGAAGCTCAAGGTCTCAAGCTCAATTGCCAGTACCAAAAAAGACTATTCATTTTTTCAGAGTGCACAAAGGCATTGGACAGATACTTTCTAAATGAAGATATGACTGGCCAATAAACAAACAAAAAGGTGCCTAACAGTACTTGTTACTAGGAAAATGAAATTAAAACCATAATGATAATGACATCCAGTTCACACAGACCCAGTATGTTGAATTTTGTTAAAAGTTAGAATGTTACATTTATTTTAACAGACTTGAATTAAGGATGGAAAGGTGAACCAAGTACAGTGTTATAGACAGTGTTTCAAAGATGCAACCTTTGTAAAACAGCATACTGTAGAAAAGATGAAGAATCGAGGGAGATAGCTCAGTGGCATAGATACCTGCTTGGCAAGCACAAAGTCCTGAGTTTGATCCCTGGGACATCAAAACTAAACTAAAATTAAAAAAAAAAAAACAATAAAATGAAAAGATAAAGAATGATACAATGGGGATAGGGAGAGAGCTCAGCAGTCTAACCACCTGCCTGGCAAGTGCAAGGGTCTGGGTTTGATCCCCCATATCACATAATATACATAGTGTCCTTGGAAGCCTGGGCTAGCTGTGCCAGCGCAAAACTGGGCATGGTGGTGCCTGCCAGTAAGCCCAGTACTGGGAAGGCCGAGATGAACACTACGAGTCCAACCCACGCAGCGAGACCCTGTACCAAATAAATATTTTTTTAAAAAAGAATAACATAGTAGGAACAGGCCTTCTATGATATTTGATTGTTTAACCATATGTAAGCACAATAATCTGTATAGGACTTGGAAATAATTATTTCCAGTCTTCTGAAATAAATGCAATTTGCTTACAATAAGCTAATTTTAAGAGCATGCAAAAAGCGAGCACAACAATAAGATTAAATCCAGGGCTGGTGAGACGGCTTAGCGGTCTAAAGCATGTGTGTAGGGAAGTTCAGGCCAAAGCGCAGGGACCACGGCTCGATCCCAGGCCCCACGTGCTGTGCCGCCCCCCACCCCCCAGGGAAGACTGAGCCGGCCATAACACAAACAAATATGTATTGTGGTTGAAGAAAATAAAATAAACTTAAAAAAAAAATAAACAATAAGATTAAATCCAGCAATCCAGAGTACTGAACAGTAAAAGATGTTGAAGAGATAGACGCCTTGTCAGAAAACTGACACCCAAGGTGCCCACCTGTAGTCCTCACTCTGGGAAAATGACAACCGCCTAGTGCATGAGCTCAGTGGAATTTGTCATTGGACCTTGCTCTCTGTAACCAGAGAACCGTGTCTATCTTTCAATGGTCTTTATAGACAATCTGCATCCATCTAAGTCAAACACATTCTACAGTAGTGTAATTATAAAGTCACAACATTTCTTTGGGGCAAAACCCTTAATGTAGGGATTGTGTGTGTGTGTGTGTGTGTGTGTGTGTATGTGTGTGAGACCGGGGTTTAAACTCACGATCTTGCCCTTGCCAGGCAGGCACTTGTGCCACGGAGCTATCTCCCCAGCCCCAATGTAGGGATTTTTAAAAGATAATTAAAAGCAATAAAAAGCACAAAATTTCAAAGATGATGATAGGAATTTAAGAGTGGCTATTATATTGTATATTGTTATCTTCAAAGTAGTTGCGCAGAGTACTTGATCTAGGCTTGTAAGGTTGATCAAGCAATATAAATACTAACTGTTCCTTCACTGAACCAATAGAAATTAGTAGTACAAATATATATATATATATATATATATATATATATATATATATTCCCTCCCCTTGTTTTGAGGCAGGATCTCACTGTCTAATTTACCTTTTTGAGACAGGTTCTTATTGTCTAATTCAGGCTGGTCTTGAACTCACTACTGTAGCCCAAGATGGCCTCAAATTCCTGCCTCAGCCTCCCGAGTACTGAGATTATACATGTGCACCACCACACCCAAAGATGTAGTGATTCGTTCTTTGAAATATAAAGTATTTTAACTGAATTAAGGTTAGACATTTTAAAATACTACATACATCATGACTAGTATATTAAAGTTATTTATACTGTTTACATCAAAGAAAATTTACTGCTAAATTCTTATAGTAGATAATAGTGTGCCATGCTCATTAATTGATCCCATAGGTATAATTATACATCAGCATGATTTTAGTGTCTATTTTCTCACTTTACTAATCAGGAACACAGCATGTACAGAAAAACACAGTGGTGAGGCCACCCCGTGATGGTGACAGCTCTCCAAGTCAGTGGTCACAAGCTCAGGCACAAGTCCCGCCATGCCAGCCAAGTTGGATGATCCATGT
Organism: Capromys pilorides; assembly: GCA_004027915.1. Classification (NCBI taxonomy): domain Eukaryota; kingdom Metazoa; phylum Chordata; class Mammalia; order Rodentia; family Capromyidae; genus Capromys; species Capromys pilorides. The sequence continues at coordinate 6,222 of PVKN010002971.1, forward strand.
CTTCATCAAAGAGGCTGGTGGAGGTGGTCAACAGCCCTCCCGGGTAGATCCCAATCCAATGGCAAATAGACAAGACAGCAACAGAGACAGAAGAAAAACCTTTAGCAACTCTGCTGAGAAAATGCCCCCTTACTTCCTAGCCCCCTTGTTTCTCCTGTGGGGAGGAGATGTGTGCTTCAGGCGCTTAAAGAGGAGCTCCTTGGGTATATTTTCTGGCCAGCTTGAGAAGTCCCCTATCAGTCTGGGCTTTCTTCAAGATGCTTTGAGCTTCTTCCTTCTCTTGATGTAATCCTGCCCAGACTGAGAGCTGTTCCTTTCTCCAGTGCTCTGTGTTTCATTTCAGAAGCTCTGTGAGCATCCCGTGGTGTCTGTGAGTGAGGGGAGTCTGTCAGTGGGCTATTCCATCCCACGGGCTCCTGCTGGGCACCTAGCAATGCTTTTTCCACCTCACCATTTTAAGGAGAAACTGAAGCTGCTCCTGTTCCAATTATTGCTGAAGCACAGCTCTACCCAGGAGCCCTGCAGCTTCCCCTCTTGTAACGTGGAGATCCCACTCTGACACATGGCACCAGAGGCTACTCGCCTGTGAGAGTCCATGCCCTGCTATGACAGCACTTTGGCGGTAGTGGCACAAGAGCAGCCGCACCATGTGCCTGCAGCCCTGTCCCAGTATGACGAACTTTAAAGACTGCCAGTGTTGAATGTTGGCAAGGACAGAGAGTTGCTATCATATACTGTGGATAACAGTATAAGTTTGGTCAACCCCTTGAGGAAATGGCCTGATAGATATTGTTTCATTTTGTTTTCTTCTGTTGGTGCTGCTGGGAATTGGACTGATGGCCTTCACAATGAGCTACATCCCAGCCTTTTAAAAAAAATTTTTGAGACAGGGACCAAGTCCCTAAGTTGCCCAGGCTGGGCTTGCATTTGCAATTATCTTGCCTCAGCCTCCCACAGTGCTAGGGTTGAGTGCAGGCATGCACCACCACACCCAGCTCCAGTAGTTTCTCATCAGGGTAAACATACATTTACCCAGAAACTCCATTCTTTCAGATATTGACATAAGAAAAGTGAAAGCATGTTTATAGGAAGACCATGCATAAAAATGTCTTAGAGACTTTATTTATAACCTGAAACAGGAAACAAACAGGATGTCCATCAACAGGAGCATGGGCAAACAAATGATGGCATAGTATTCTTCCTCATCCGCGGGGGCCGCATCCCATGGTCTCCCAGTGGGTGCTTGAAATGGCACATGATACTAAACTCTGCACATATTCTTTTTTCCCTATACATACATTCCTGTAACAAAGCTTAATTTATGAACTAGACACATTAAGTGATTAACAATAACTGCTAATAAAATATAATATACCATAATAAAACTTATAGTCTCTTCTTGAAAACATCATATTTTCATTTGAAGGACTTCATGACTTTTTTGCATATTCAAATTGTTAATGTCACCACTTTTGTGCTTTGGGTGCTATTACGAAGTAAAGCAAGGGATTCTTGAACACATGCGCTGCAATACTGTGATATTTGATCTGATAATCAAGGCCGCTACAAAGTGACTTCCAGGGGGATAGCACATGCCATGTGGATACACCAGATAAGGGAACGATACATGTCCTGGGCAGAATGCGATGGGAAAGTCAAGATTTCATCATGATACTCAGAATGGCACACTTTTTCAAGCTTGTGAATCATTAATTTTCTAGAAATTTTCATTAATATGTTCAGACTGCAGTGGATCACAGCAATTAACATCACAGAGAGTGAAATTACAGATAAGAGGGGAAAGGAGGCCTGAGAATATTTCAGAAACACTTCAGCATACAGCAATGTAGCAGAACACATCCTCTTTCCATCTGGATCCTGCACCCGACTCTTGAGTTATTAGTAAGAAGCAGGGCCTGCAGGTAGAAACTTGGACTTAAATTCAAACTTTGAGTCCTCTGGTTTGTTTTCCTTCACACTAACAGTGTCCCTGTAGGACCCTTACTTCCAGGTCCTGATGGCTTGGGAGCTGAAGGTCTACAGTGGCTATACAAAGACATGGACAACAATAGCCAGGGGTTTGGGCCACAACCCAAGCTGCATTAGCCCCACAATTAGGGCTTCCAGCTGAAGCTTTGAATCCTGGCTTCTCCACTTACTCATCCCATGACCTTTGGCAAGCGTTTTAAACTCTCTTCTGTAGAAGGAGGCTGGCTCCAGCTCCTGCCTCATATTGTCCCAGTGAGGATTAAAAGTGCTAACACATGCAAGACACTTTCTCTATGTTAATTATTCTAAAAAGGTAGAAAAGCCATAGTCTCTGCCAGCAAGGAACGTGTAATCTAGCAGGAGAGATTAAGCAAGTGATGCGAATGGCAGTATTGGAAGACATAAAATGCTAATGCCCCTGGGCGAGACAGATAAAGCGTTGCCCAAGTAAAGACGTGAGAATAAATTCTTGTGCAGCCCAAAATGTGATAGGCTCTTGGCGGTGGGGACGAGTCCCCTGGGCCAGCAGAGGAACACGTGGCAGCAGAGCCAGGATGACCGGAGCCTGCGAGGAAAGTGCAGGGAGCTCCGTGGCAGAGGAAGGGAGGACCGGAGCGCTCCCTGGGGAGCGGTGTGGTGGGACCCTGAGAGGGGCTGAGCTGGGATTAGGAGCAGAGAAACATTCAAGCATTTAAGCTCACTCTGGAAAGCAGTTATTTTAAGGGAGAGTCTGGGAAAGGGGCTCACAGGGGTTTCTAGAGTGTTGGGCTTTGTAGAGGGTGGAGATTGGTTGGCTCATTCAGTTAACAGAAAATTACTCAAAAATTGGGTCCGCTTAGCCGGGCGTGGTGACTCATGCCTGTAGCCTGGGCTTCCAAAGTGAGTTCAAGGCCCGCCTGAGCTGCATAGCGAGACCTTGTCTCAAAAAGACAAAATAAATAAATAAATACATAAAAAATTGGGTATGCTATCTGTGAGCAAGATCCCTTCCCTTGGGGCAAGTGAGGCAACTGGGGCAGGGAGAGAAAACAGTAAATATGAAGATGAATCAGTAAAGTAATTTCTGCAGTAGTAAGTGTTGTAATTTGGAAATAGAGTAGTGGGACAGTGACTCGGAGCTACAGTGCTGTGGGGAGGGTGTCAGGAAAGAGCTCTCTGAGCTTAGAGCTCGGTGGTGGAAAAAAAACAGTTATCAAAGGCCGAGCAGAGGATCAGGCAGAGCGAACTGCCACGGGGTTCTCAGTCAGAAATCAATGATGCGTGGCTGGCAAAAAGGCCGGCTACGCAAGGCCAGATCGTGCAAAATATTGGTCTTGTCAGCCTTGGTAAGAGGCCTGGACTTCAGGAAAGATGGGAAAAGATTTAAGGGTTTGTAGACCCTTCCAGGTGTGGTCTGATGGGCGTGGTTAAGAGCAGCGCTGGCTGGCCACCGGTGGAGGCAGATGATCTGGAAAGGCCAGAAGTAGGAAGGCCCATTAGGAGGCAGTCACGCGTGCCACGCTGTGTTCTGGGCCCAGACAGGGGGAGCGTGCGTGTCTTCGCCTCAGGAGACCCATAAAGAGATGATGACACACCCATGACACTGCTGCCACTGCCAGAGCAGCCTGAATGCGGCCCGAGAGGCGTCCCAGACACGCAGCTCCCCTGGAAAAAGCACACTGTGCAACTGCACACTCACATTTTATGAGCCTGACTGCGTAACATTACGCATTTCTACATCAGCCTACCTACATATAAAAGGACATCTGGGAAGATATTCACCCAGTATGAGTTGGAGATTATTTTTTTCTGTGAGACAAGATTTTTAAATTTGTTTTTGGCTTTTTTGTTTTTCAGTGTTCTTTGAACTTTTCTGAGGTAAATTTTTTCCCACAAGTATGCATCATTTGTATAAAAAGCCTAGTATTGTTTGCAAAAATAAAATGGAAGAGAAGGCCAGTCCGTGTCCAAATCTGCCTTTGTGCATACACATAAACACACATGCATACATGTGCATGCACCTGCACATGCATCAACACATATGTACATGTAACACTGCATGCACATGAACAGCACATAGAAACACACAAGCATGCGCTCACTCCAGCGAGGCAGTGGAAGGCAGCCAGGCAGTTCCAGATGTGTATCCGCTGAGGGCCTCAGCAGAGCCCTGGAGTGGCCTTCCCACAGGATGCCTAATCCTTCCCAGCGTGCCTCAAGTTCACTCCTTGAGGGGTTGTCTTTGAAATCAAAGGCCAGAAAGTATAGACAATGTTTGGGAAGCCTGGTGCCTCCCCAACACACACACACACACACACACACACACACACACGCAGGCATGCACACACTCATGCACGTATGCACGCACGCAGGAGCATGCTCTGAAGCTGCCGAGCACTCACCACAGACACCCCTTTCCAGAAGGAAGTATCCCAGAGCAAACAAACTAGAGCGTGGAGAAGGCGGTGTACCTCAGGCCTGGCCACAGGGCTGGGGTGGCCACGAGATCAGGCCTTGGAAAGGACAGGCAGCACTTGGGGAGGTAGGTGGTCTGGGTAGAAGCAAGAAGGGACTCTATGACCTGAATGTGTCATTTTACTATGACCATGTTGAAGGGGAGGAATAAGAAGATGGCGAATGATCGTCTTGAGTCTCTTCTGATATTTGGGAGCTACTGGGTATTGAGAAATGGAGGGAAAGGCTATGGGATCTCAAAGGCACATCAATGTAGATTAATAGGAATCCTGATGAGTCAGTTTAGCTGACACTGAATGATACCATTATTCATTGGTTATTATACTCTAGAATGTAGGCTTCCTAAGGGTAACGTCTATCCTGTTCACCAGGTTCTATACCAGTGCCTGTTACATAAGCGCAGCACATAATTCGCTCTCAATAATATTTAAGTAAATGAATAGATTGGTGGCAAACTCTACACATTAGTTTTAAGTTCACTTATTGATATTCAAAGTAGCAATAGACAAGAGGTAGCAATAGACACAAAGTATAAAATGACACCATGAAATTGAAATCTCCCTAGACACGCAGTTCTCTTCCTCCAATGTCACGAGGTTCTTTCATGTCCTCCCAGAGACATCTGGATATTCAAACATGTGTGTGCATAGACAAGTATGTATGTGATGTATGCGTATGTATATATTGCAGTCACCCTGCAGCCTTGATCCCATGTTATATGTCTTTGGAATGTTTAAACACACACGCACACACACACACACACACCCCGTAGTGGGTTGTTGACTGGTGGTCAACTTGCTATACCCAGCTGAACTGAACCAGCATGGTGCTGGGTGTGGGAGGTCCACTAAGCACTCTTGTCAGTAACATAACAAGAGAAGCTTTTGGAGAAGCTATGAAGAGGCTGCTAGGAAAGCTGCTTGGAAGCTAATGGGGAGCGGTTGGAAGCTGCTGGTTCTCTTGGGCTACCCTGCTGGAGGACCTTGTCATGCTGGTTTTCCTGGTGAACATGACTGTTCTGGTCAGAGGAGGAGCTTGGGATTTAGCTGTCACTAAGAATGGCTAGAGTTCACTTTGGAGAAGCTCCAGTCCTCATCTTTAGCATGGCTTCCTGGCTCTGGAGGGGAAGATGGTACACTGCTTGGCCTCATGCAGAAGCTTGTCACATTGGCTTTCCTGATGGGAACTCAGCTTTCCTCATTGCTGAAAGAGCTTGGGACCTTGTCACTGAGAATAGCTATGGTGCATTTTGAGAAAACTCAGGTCTTTATCTTGAGCATCACTCCCTGGCTCCAGTGCAGATCTCCCAGCCTGCTGGCACAGGTCCTTCATCCCACTAGCACAGACTTCCTAGCTCCCACCACTGACCTTTGGGGCTTCCTAGTGCAGACCAGTAAAGCAGGCCTGCACGAGAAACTGTTGTGGGCTCCAGGCCTCCAGTTGGACTCATGGGAGGTATTGCTATGGGCTCTAGGTCTTCAGCTGGACTCATGCAGGATATTAGGATCCAGAGCCTCAGCTGGATTCTTGGGTCTTTCATGTGTGGACAGGTTTCCTACACTCTTTGTATATGATTCTTTGGGTAATTCATTATAAAACACTCTTGTAAAGTCTGTCCTGTATTGTATAGCTCCCTTGCAAAACCCCTAGCCATGACACACTCCTATGCTATTAGCCGTCACACTAAACTTTCATGAGCCAGAGTGGCTCCTGAGGATATGTTCAGGCTGGGGTAGTAAATTGAAGGAACTGGTAACACTGGGTGACCTCTAATAGTGGCACAGTGTGGGACATTTGAGGTAGTCATATTCCAAGTGGAGAAACTGAGCTGGGGTTGACGACGGGGTAGTAGGAATAGATATCCTCAGAGTCACACAGAGAGCTAATTATAGAGCCAGGGCAGGAATCAGGCCTCTGGAGTCTTTAGCCAGGCTCCCACTGCCCTATTCCCCTTTCTGCTTGGTGAGCTCAGAAGAAACCCCAGCCAGTTCCCAGCAGGGAGGGCGCTCTTGCCTGAGCTCCTTCAATGGCAGTGTCCTCCCTGGCAGGCTAGGGTGAGAATGATTATGTAGGTCGCTTGGTAATCAGAAAAGAGAGCCTGAGCCCTTTAAATGTAGGCTGTTTCATTTGGTCCCAGAAGATTGGATTAGCATTGATTGTCTGCACTGAGCTAGTAGATCAAAGACCCACACCAAAAGGGAACATCGGCCTGAAAGGATGACCAAGGCGTCTGCTCCCCTCCCGATGCAGCCTCCACCCTGGTGTCCTGACGTTGTCAGGAGCCCATGGCAGCTTCCAGCAGTCACTGCCTTCCCTCCAGTTGGCGCAAAAAGGCCAACAACAGGGGAACAGAATCAAGAGGCAAATGCAGGGAGCAACGTGCAGGGAAAGGGTTCTTTGTTGGAATAGTGGCCCTCTTCTGCTGATGGGTCCCATCCCTATCCTTCAGCTCACCCTCGTGCACATGCGTGCATGCACACACACACACACACACACACACACACGTTCCATGCAGAGAAGAACCCGGTACACCTTTGCTGCAATTCCCCAGTGCCTAAAGGGAACTAATATATTGGGTGCTTGAAATATCCAGAACAAAATACTTGACCCTTGTGGTTTAAAGGAAGTGAGGTTTCTCACTGGCTATCAGTTTCAGTCCGTGCTGGATGGACTCTGAAGCAGGAGCCGTGGGGTGCGAGGATGTGGCAGTGGAGAGCTTCTTGCTCTGTGGCAACCAGGAAGCAGAGAGCACGGTGAGAGCACCGGCGAGACGGAGGCCAAGGACCTAGGTCTCCCTGACTCACTTCCTCATGTGAAGCCTGGTCCCTAATGGCTCTTCAGTGGCTTAACCCCACAGCACCTTCAGAATCAATCACTCCTGCAGGAATCTTGCAGCCCAGGCAGGCTGAAGATGGAGACTGCCTGTCAAAGGAGGGAGCAGGAGGAGGACTGGGTGTGGCCCGTCCAGGCGTGGGTGACGTTCTGCTGCTGCTTCTTGCTCGAATGACCACCGTGGAAGGCTTTCAGCTTCCCACTTTCCACTCCCCAGCTCTCAATTAGGGACAGTCAGACCCTCCTCGTGGCGTTGCACATGGAATGAGAGACGACTGAAAGGTAAACTCCACAGGACAAAGACGGTCTGTCGGTTTTGCTCCCAGAGACATCCCAACACCTGCAGTGGTGCCAGGTGCCTAATAGGCATGCACAGAAAAGTGCTCCTGCAGCCTCAGGGCTGCCCCTTCAAGGCTCCACCCACAACTCTCTGCTCAGGCTGCAGCATGCAAACTGTGCTTCTGTCCAGCTAAGTAGGCCTTCGGTGGCTAGGCACAGAGGTGCCTGCATTCCTGCTCTCGGATCGGCACAAAAATAGGTATTTGTTGAATGAATGAACCAGTGATAGTAAAGGTAGTTGGTATGGCTGGGATCTGATTGGATGCATTCCCTAAAAGTCCACGTGCTAGAAACTTGGCTGTCAGTGTGGTGGGGATGAGAACTACTGCAGCTTTCGAGAGATGGAGCCTAGCAGGGGATAAGGTTACTGCAGGCGCTGTCCTCCGAAGGGACTAATGTAGTTCTAGAGATGCCTTGGTTCTCACTAGAATGGGTGGCTATAAACTGAAGCAACCCCATGCTCTTGGCCTGTTTTATATAGGGCCACTTACCTTTTTGCTTCTTTGGCACGTTGTGGTACTTCAAAGGGATCATTCACCAGCGGCCAACTAGATGCTGTCAAGCAGTCTTGGACTTCCAGCTTCCAAAACTATGAGCTAAATATACCTTTTCTCTTTATAAAGTACCCAACTTCAGGCATATTGCTATAATACCAGAAAACAGACTAATTAGCTATGCAGTGTGTGTCCAGGTCAATGCTAAGCACTAAAGGTACTGAGCATATCTTCTTCGATCCACACCAAAGTCCTGTGAGCAAGCCCTGCTTTCTAGGTGAAAAAGCCTGAGGCTAAGCCCCAAGCTTCACTGCCTGTCTTAATGGAGACTTGCTTTCTTCCCTCTGCCCACATCCCTGTTTGCCTTGCTGTCAGCTCTATGCTCCTCACTTAACCTTCAGTGGCTCAGCCCCCGTGGCTCTAGAGCTGTCCCTTGAAGCTCTCCAGCCTGAGCCCTCTTGTCAGGCTACAGCATTCAACCCAGAGGTGGCTGCTTTCCTACTCTCTCTGCCTTCGTCCCAGTCCAGCCTTCTGTTTGGTCTCTAGCTGGTCTCTGACCTCTATGAGTTGGATACTTTTCTACCTGGACTGGATGGACTTTTGCCTAGAGCACCCTTCCTGTCTTCTTCACTTACAAATGCCTGCACTGTCTCAGCTGAAGGATGTTTCCTCGGATGCCTCCTGCACTGAGGCAGAGTTCCCTCCACAGCTCTCAGACATCCACCTCCCTGGCTAGACCCCCACTCGATGTTGTTACTGTACCCTAAAATGCCCGCCTTCTTCTGCTAGGCCTGATTTCCTGTTTGAGAACTTTTCCTTCTGTCCCATGCCATGAGCCCACCTGAAGCTCAATGGTGCAAGTGGAGGCCTGCTGGTTATTTGTGAGTGGGTGACCTGCTCCCCCAGTTAGCGGGCCAGAGACCCACAGTCCTGCTTTCTCCTTCCAGTGCTCTCTGCAGTCCTGCAACCCAGCTAGCAAGGCCTTCTTCCTACCGAGCTAAACTCCTGGGTTCCCTCCTTCCTCATGAGCCAGCCCAGGTATCACCAAGCCTTGGAGAACTGTTCCTCACTAGGACACCTGGAGTTTTTCCAGGCTATTGGAAGTGGTAGGAAATCTGTCTCCTGGATAGGACTGAAAGGGTCCAGCCCTTTAAGCCTCCAGAACCAAAGTGCTCTGGGGCAGAGCAAGTGGACCTGCCCACATCACCCCTGGCCTGTGTAGCCCAGGGCCTGGAGGAGAACCCCTGTTTCCCAGCTTGTCCTGCAAAATCTTTTCTCTGCATTTAGTCCCTGGTACAAGCAAAGCCAAGTGAAATACAAGAATGAAGGTTACTGCTTCCATTTGGCATTCTGTATATCGTTAACGCTGTATTGTTGTGAGTTAGGGAGCAAGAGTAAGCTTTAGCATGAGTAGGATTTAGGTGTTCTTGTTTGGGCCCCAGTCCTGCTACTAAAAGCAAACAATTTCCCCTTTCCTAGAGAATAGTAAAATTTGCTGTAGCACTAGCTTTAGAGGAAACACAGAGAAAATAAAGCTGGAAAGCAAAGGAGCAGCCTAGCTGAGAGCTTGGAATTGTTTTGGAGAACAGTGGGGAGGGGGCTCTATGAGCAGATGACCTGCTTAGCCACAGGCAGAGCCAGAGGAAATACTGGCTTGATAAATCTGGGTGCAGAAGCAACCGTTTCCTGTGAGGTCCTAACCTCACCTACCTGCTGGCGAAGCTAATGCTCTCCCTCAGTGTCTCCACCTCTCAGGTAACAAACAATGTTCTCCACTTTCCTAACAGCTCTCTTTTCACAAGCTCAGGTTTCCTGAGGGAGAGATTAGAACCACCAGAAAGATTCCCCAGCTAAGTCATTAGCCAGGAGAGCTTTGACAGATAAGGCCAGCGGGCTGTGGGGCTGGCCTTCCAGGAAGGGGCAGAAAGAGGAACCAGAGAAAGCCCACAGCAGGACAGTTTCTTTCAATAGCCCTGGCTTGAGGTGAGGGAGAATGGCTCTGACAGGCAGCGTGCTCCATCCAAGCGAGGAGTCACCACTGATACTTCTGCTGCCAGCCTGAGCTTTTTCAGGGAGAGGACAAAAGACTAGAAAAAATGGCCAACAAGCCCAACCCTGGCCTTAGTGTGCTGTATGTACCCAAGTGTGTCACTCCACCTCTGTGGACTCCCCACCTCCCTACCTGGTGGAGGAAATAGCCCATGTTCAGGCCTAGCAAATAAGTTCCCCTTCCCTTTCTAGCTCTGAGCAGGTGTTCGGGATTGGCGGTCTCGCTGCGCTAAGATTCCTGAGGCTTCCTCAGAAAGGCGTACGTCATTCTGTCAAGAGCTCCAGGACAGAGTCACAGCCCGGTGTGTAAGTCGCCTATGGCTGCTGTGCCAAATTACCACGCTCTTTGTTGTTTGAAACACAGATTGTTATCTGACCTCTTCTGGAGGTCCGAAGTTTAAGTCACATTTTTGCTGGGCCAAAGTTGAGTTCCTTCTGGAACTCTGAGGAGAGGACTTCCTTCCCTCCCGCTCTGTTCCTCCTGGCCTCCTAAAGGCACATGACCCTTGCCTCTGTCTTCAAAGACATTACTCCAGTTTCAGTTTCCATCATCCCATCCTCTCCTGTAAGAAAAAACTCCCCCTTATAAACACCTTGGTGATTTATCCTTGGGCTCACCTGGATAACTAGGATAATCTCCCTAGGTCAAGAGATCTCTTACATTGGCAAAATCTCTTTTACCATGAAAGGTAAAATTCACAGCTTCTGAGGATTAGGACAAGGATGTTTTCGGATGGAGAGAGGCTACTGCTCTTGACATGTGGCCCTAACTTGGCAATCCCCACCATCAACCTAGGATTAAGCCTGGAGGAGGACAGTGGGGAGGCTCCGAGTTGGTGTCTGAAGTCAATGGATTGAAGCCATCAGAGAGAAGATTATACATGGCATCTTCTCTGTTTTAAGAACCACTCCAGCCTCATTGAAATTCCACATCCCACTGCCTGCTCCTGACACTTTATCATTTGCAATGCTCCCGAGGCTAATACAGTGACTCATTATTATTAGTTAATGAAGCATCGCAGGCCTAAACCCACAGTCAGCAACTGGGATGAAGAGCAAGGACAGCGCTGGACTACAGTGAAGTCTGTAGCTGGGCTCTAAACCAGACAGGAGAAAGGCCACTCTGCACTTCACACGCATTTCCTGAACATACAGTGTGTGCCAGGAACTGAAGATACACAGCAATAGGGGCCTCATGGGTGGTCCTCGGCCCCCCCAGAACTGCCAAGTAAGTGGGGGAGACAAGCATGTTCATGAATCTATGCTGACATCCCCCTAAAAAAAATTCTCCAAAGGAGTATGTTAGGGAAATATAAAAGACAATCTCAGCTTGGGAAGGTCAGGGGCAGCTTCCTAGAGGAGGGGTGCACTGTTCAGAGGTCTCAGTCGATGATCAGCTGGTTCCAAGAAAAGATGTCATGGTACAAGGGTATAAGAGAGACAAGCTACGCACTCATGATAGCTAGGAAGCAGAGCCAAAGGGAAGAGCCAGAGTGAGGGAGGGACCATGGACAGGAGATGCCTCTCCCCCAAGGCATTCCCAATGACCTGCTTCCTGGACCTCATCTCCTAACAGCCCATTCCACTGATGAGATCATCCCTGTCTTAACCTGTTGACAAGTACCATGAGCCGTTCCTCTCCAGGCCCCATCTTGAAACCCTGCTGTACTGGAGATCAAGCCTTCAATACAAGGGCATTGGAAGATGCCCTGAACCATGATAAAGGATAGTTGACCCGGGTCTTGAAGAGTGTGTGAATCTTCTGAGGTGGAAAAGACATTTCAGCAGCAGAAGCCACAGGTGCTTGGGGGTGTGAAGGGGTGGCAGGGACCCAAGTTGACTTTTCCTGCCACAAAGAGGGTCTATAGAGTCTATCCTGATACCGGAATGAGGGTCTATAAGGTCTACCCTCGTAACATTTCCCTGGATCATGGAAACATGGGCAAGAACTTTGGACAGCCTGGTTCTGGGGACAAAGGGCCAAACCAACGCACTCTCTGAGTAACTGAGGGAAACTGCAAGGCGAGGCTGAGTGCTAGGATGGGGAAGGGAGGCAGACATAGGCTCAAGGCACTGCCACTTCTTAGCCCCTTAACCTCACTGGATCTTGGTTTCCTCATCTGTAGGATGAGGGAAATAGCACTCCTAAGATCCTTGCCAGGAAAGGTCCTCCACTGTGTGAGCAGTGCCTGGCTTGTGTTTGTAAACAGAATGGATAGCGTGTGGGAAATGCTTGGCAGAGCGTCTGACAAATAATAAATGTTTGGATGGTTAATTAATTAATTGGGGGAAGAAGTTCCCTTGCTCATCTGGCACAGGATGTATGTCACACTTGGGTACTCTCCAAGGTTTCTGATGAGCAGTCTCCTCTTCAGGGGTGTGACACCCTGGTGAAAGTGCTCTGAGCTTGTAGCTGAGAGGCAGGGAGTCTTCGGCTCTGGTTTGCACTTCGTCACTCATCAGCTGTGATCCTAGGGACACCATGTGCTGCTCTAGGCCCCATGGCTTCCTCCAGGCCATACCCATATCTAGCTCTACCACATTCTCAGGAAGGTCCCTGGGGGCTGAGGAAGAACACTGGACCATTTGGGCTTCTTGATAAGCTCCAACTCCTTCCCATTGTCCCCAGTCGGGAGCTCAACAGAACCTTTAGAACTTCTCATGAGTCTTCCACAATAGAAAGAACATGGTCTCTGGAGATATGTGACCTGGAACACATTTAACCTCTCTGAGCTGTTTCTTTACCTGGACCTAAATCTTGGCTCCAGAGCTGTTTCACTGCATGGCTTCAGGACCAGAAAGAATGTGGTCACGTTCAGGTTCCAAATCAGAGCTGTTTTTAACAGCATTTCCTGTTACCTCAAGGACTGGATTCAGAGCAGGCTGAGCAGATTCCCACCTGAAGACTAGTGATGAAAGTCTAAGACAGTGGTGGTGAAGCTATGGAAATCACATTATTTGCTTTTGATGTTAATGTAGAGGGTTTTGTTGTTGTTGATTTTGTAAACTAAAACCCCATTGTTCAGGTTTAATTGCAGTTTGGGCACTTGATGATAAATAAGTGGCACTTGGGTTGCAGACTGGCACTTGGTCTCTAAAAGGGTTCTCCATCACTGGTCTAGGGTCAGTCTTACCTCTGGTTGTGCAGCTGCTGATCCACCTGAGTCTGTAGGTTCAGTGTGCTGGCATTAGGGACCTGATGCCTGAGTTTACAGATTTAGGGTACCAGCATTAGGGACCTGATGCCGGAGTTTCCCATCCAATCTAATGATGGAACTTCATCTTCTTTCCCTTGGAGGAAGCCTCGATGGCTGACCCTTCCCACTTCTACACTAAGTGTGGGTGGCACTTGTGGCCCTTGCTGAATAACCCCAGCATTCCTTCCACTGGAATAAGTGGCTGAAAAGGATAAGAGGATTTAGATGTCACTTGAATAAGCCACTGTTAATTTTTATGGTTCCCAAAATAGAGAAATCCTTCAGATGTCTTGGGGACTGGTCTCTTCACATCACCGATGTGGGCAACCTGAGGGAGAAGAGAAGGTGAATGGAGAAGGATGTGGTCAGGAGCAGCCTTGCCTATCATCTGTTGGCATTCTCTGCCTGTCTCTCTCTCTCTCTCTCTCTCTCTCTCTCTCTCTCTCTCTCTCTCTCTCTCTCCTCATTTTATAATACTTCTTTGTAAGCAGGTCACCTCTTTGCCACTGTAAATGACCTCAGTCAGTCCTAAGCCAGAATGAGGTAACAGGCCAAGATCCAGCCAGCTCTGAGTTGGCCAGCCCTGGATGGGAATCCCAGCTCCACCAATTCCTAGCTACATAACTTAGACAAAGTTCTCAACCCCTCTATGAGTTTCAAGCTCCTCATCCATGCAAGGAGAAAACAATAAGCTATTCACCTAATAAGGCCATAGGTGAAGAGTAAATGAAGGGGACATGAAATGTCGTGGTGCCTACCTACAGTCCTTTGGCTAAGTACCAGCTCTGTTCCAGCCCAGAACTGAGGCTGCTCCTCGCTGGATGCATGCTGAGCTGTCTCCTGGGAAGCTGAGTCAGGACCTCTCCAAGGGAAGCTGCCTGATGCCCCAGAAGCTTCTGGGTGCGCCCTTTTACTGGAGACTTCTGTCTGCTGAAGGGTGCAAGATATTCAGCAAGGAGCTACTCTAGGAGGCTGAGGCAAGACAATTGCAAGTCTGAGCCTAGCTGCAGGAACTTAGCAGCACAGTGAGGCTCTGTCTCAAAAAGAAAAATAAAAGAGGGGCTCAGTGTGAAGGGCTTGAGTTCAATTCCCAGCTCTTCAGAATAAATAAGCAAAGCAAAGAGCAAGTGGTAATTGTCTTTAATAGAAGCTATTGATACTCCTGTGCCTATTCCTGCTATAATTCCTACTACACCTCCTTCTGGTAGGAAGCAAGCCCTGTGAAGGCAAGGTCACTGCTAGCGCCTTGTTCACCACTCGCTCTGCCACCGGCACACAGGACAGTGCCAGGTACTCAGCACCGAAACATTTGTTACATTTCATTCACATCTCCTCTTTCTCTTTCAATAAATACTTGGGCAGTCATGTAAAGAATATAGTTCTTGGAAACACTGCTTAACACCCCTCAGACAGTTTCAAACACCTGTGTGAGATCCTGCAGCACCTGATTATAATTATCACGAGAGGTTCCTACATGCTCTGCCCATTCAATCACTTTATCACACTGATTGATTTCTTGAAGGAGGCAAGGGGAGTACTGGGAATCAAACTCATGACTTATGACCTTGCACTTGGCCAGGCAGGCATTGTGCTGCTGAGCTATATTCATTGACCTCTTTTTGGCCTCTACCTCACCTTGCCCCACACAAAAACAGCTGGAGCAGCACTGTCCCTGCCCCACAGCCCTGATCCATCTTCAGTGGGGATGGGACCCACCAACCAGAGGCTGGAAGCTAGAGAGAGAGCTGGATGCTCTGATATTAATTCCATGGCTAACTGCTGATCGAGTGGGAAGGTTGCCTAGGCCACCGTCCTAAGCTTTTCATGATGACAGGGCTTCCTTGAAGGTTGTCTTTGAAATGTCAATTTTAATTAAAACCTTCATTCTAATAAGCATATCACAGATTCAATCCAGCCAGAGTAGTTCCTTGCTGGGAGAATGTCTCGAACACTTCAGCAGACAGAAGTCTCCAGTAAAAATGGGGTGTTTGGGAGCTTCTGGAGCATCAGGCATCTTCCCTCAGAGAGGTCCTGACTCAGCTTCCCAGGAGACAGCTGAGCATGGGTACAGCGGGGCACAGCCTCAGTTCTGGGATGGAATGGAGCTGGTACGTAGCCAAAGAAGATCAGAGAACAGTCAGTACTAGGGGACACCATGAGATTATCCAGTCCATGTCATTTTTCAGATGGAAAAACTGAGTCCCAGAGAGAAAGGGACAGAAAACTGACACTGAGAAGGACGCAGGTCTCCTGTCCTGCCCAGCACAATTTTGTCTCCCTAGTTTTGCCAAATAGAAGTTGTATGAGCTCGGATAAATCTACTTCCTTTCTGAGCTCCAAATTTCTAATCTATCCAATGAAGGAGCTGGAGCAGAACAGTAGTTCTCAGCACTAACCATGTGTTAATATCACCCGGGGAGTTTTTAAAACTCCCAGTGCCTGAGCCCATCTGAAGCCAGCTCACCAGAGTCCCGGATAGGACCTGGACATGCGTGTTGTACAAAACCCTCCAGGAGATCCTACCATCTCGGCTTAAACACTCCTTCACTCTACTGATGGAGGCATTTCCTGATTCTACCAGCCAGCTCTGACCTCACGGCATTTCTATTGAATGGCTGTGTCCCTGTAAGCTGATGGACAGCAGAGACTGGCTACATAGACGACTCTGAGGTGTGCATTTGTGACCCCATCTCCTGGTGGGCTCCCCCATGTGTACTCCTCACCCTGCTTAGAGTACCCACAAAGCATGCTATCTAAACACATGGCAAAGTGGCAGGCATAAGGTAGCAACATCTGTCTTGCTTCTCAACTTGATGGAATGGATGAATGGCTAGGAAGTCAGTAAAGTACCCTCCAGGGTGCATCGCAGGCATGTCCAGAGATGCCTGGTGGGTGGGGCGGAAACTGAGTTGGAGACCCGGGCTGAATGTGCAGGGCCCTAGGGCACTCACCAACTGGGTGTGAGCCTGGATGGAATGAAAATAAGCAGCTCACTCTCCTCTCACCTTCTTGCTCTCACTCTCACTCTCGCCCTCCCGCTCCTCTCTCCTCACTCTCTTCTCTATCAGGTGTTTCTGTCTTGGAGCTCGCTGACCATGGACTGAGACCTCTACAACTATAAGCCAGAGCAGCCTTTTCCTCCTTTACATGGTCATCCTTAGCTGTTTCTCCACAGTCATGGAAATCTTTCCTCCTTTGCTGGTTTGAGGAAGCAGTGGCCATGTTGGGATAGACCATGAGACACAGCATTGAGAGGGACTGTAGCCAACAACTAGCCAAGAACCAAGACTCTTTGTCCCAGAACCTGAACCCAACTAAACACTATATGAGCCCAGGAGTAAATTCACAAGCTACATAGTGATGTTTTTGGTCAGTGATAGATGATGTATGTGGAAGTGATCCTCTAAGATTATGACAGAGGGCTGGGGAGATAGCTCAACAGTCTAAGCACCTGCCTAGCAAGTGCAAGGACCTGGGTTTGATCCTCAGTACCACATGCTATGTGGGCTCCAGAACCCCAGGTGCCCTGTTCTTTTGCGTATGCTAGCGCACACTTATAATCCCAGTGCTGGGGAAGCTCAGACAGGAGGCTCACTACGAGTCTGAGCTGCATGGCTTACTTTACCAAGTAAATAAATAGATAAAAGATAAAAAAAAATTAAGACAGAGCTGAAAATTGTCCATTGCTTAGTGAAGTCATGGCCAGTGTACTATGACAGCACAATGCACTAATCATACGCTTATGATGCTGCTGCTGAAGGCAGACCTCTGCTCGGCCAGTCAGCACAGTGCACACAACGGGGTGAAACACACCTGGGCATAACACTGCTAATGTCTGAGTCTGTCCCTCAGAGTCTCCCATGCTGGAAGCTTGGGCCGTAGGGACGAGTGGAGCTGGAGTGATGGAACTCTTAGGGGCTGGGGCCTGGTCTAGGCAGCTAGGTCCTGGGGATTCTACCCTCATTAGTGTATTAATGCTGGTCTTGAGGATTGTGCTGGGTATCACAGGACTGAATCCGCTCTTGAGAGAGCAGTTGGGTGTAAAGTGAGGCTAGCTGAGGTGCTGCACCCTTTCTGCACACAGCTGTTTCCTTTGCCTGCTCTCTGCCAGTTGCGGATGCTCCCAAGGCCCCACTGGCAATACTAACACATGAAATTTAGAACCTCTGGTCACCAGAATCATGAGCCAAATAAAACCCAGCCTTGGGTGTTTTGTGATGGCAACAAAAAATGGACTGAAACAGATAACCAACTGCTATGTTACTGGTTAATTTATTCACTGTACTATACTTTTTATTTTCCACAGTCCTTTCCTTCTGCTCATTAAAAAATTTCCTATAAAACAGCAGCCTCAGACATTTCATGTTTATTACACTTCTTGATTTTCTCTAGTGTTGATTTAATATCATATGATTTTGTTCACCATGATTCTAGGACCAGTAATCTAAATCACACATATACACATATGTGAGTGCACATATATACATACACGTGCCATGTAGGTTTGGTACCCAGTAGCCCATGCCATGTAGGTTTGTGTGTACGGCAAGATGCTCTCATAACTTCTAATCGCCTATTGAATTTTCCAGAGTACATACCCACAATTGAGGGACACAGAACTACAGACCTTCCCAAACCTTCTGAAGAGAACTAGCCCATCCTAGCTGACACCTCAGTGGCAGCCTCAGAGAAGACCCTATTCATCCATCCTCGAACTTCTAATCCATAGAGGCACTGTGATTGTAATCAGGTACCAAGCTGGGTATGATGGTGCATGCCCATCATCCCAGTACATGGGAGGCTGACATGGGAAAATCATCACAAGTTCAAGGCCAGCCTGGGCTACATAGTGAACTCTGCCCCAGACTAGAATACAGAACAAGACCCTGTCTCTAAAACCAAACATAAGCTTGTGCCACCTTGAGCAGCTAAGTATGTGGTAGTCTTGCCACATGGCAACAGAAAGCAAATACATTAAGCCTCTGTCATCAAACTCCTATATCCTCAGCATCTAGAATAGCACATAGTAGGTGCTTGAAGACATTTGGAAAATAAACGAATTACGGAATTAATCCTGGTCATGGCATTAAGTCTTTTGAATCCAACGTTGACCCAAACCGTTTTCCTTTCTTTCTCACCACAAGCTAATAGTTCAAAATTCAGTGTCAGCCAATCGCGCAGGGGCTATATGCCACATCCTTTCCTTCTCAGGGAGCAAGTGGGAACCACACACTGTTATTATGATGATTGCTGTGATCCAGGCTTAATGAAATCAACCTGCAGTCAAATAACAGTTTGCTGAGTATAAATTGTTATTGTTATCGATAGACCATTTCCTTTACCTGATAAATGAAGCAAGGGCTCCAGGCGAGGAAGCAATCCTAGCTTTATAGATCTGTAATCGTTCCACGATGGAGAGGATGCACTGACCACTGTGAGTTGGCCTTTGGCTGACACTGGCCCTTGGTGATAGCTGGCACCTGGCCTCACCCGCACAGTGTGGCTTGGAGACCGGCTGAGCTCATTCTATCTAAGCAGACTGCATGACGCATGCTTCTGCCAGGACATTTACCACTGCTTTTCTTTGACCTCAACGGCAACTGACACTTCCAGGAGTAAAAGGAAGAGCATACATTTGGACTTCCTATCGTGTCTAGGGCCAGTCTTATGCCATTTTGACCAGTCCTCATGTGCCCTGACAGGCCAGGACCCTGCAGGTTCAACAATGGCTCTGTGAGGCCAGGGTCACTCAGGTAGTCCCAGAGGAGCAAGATGCTTCACAGGCTTCTGCTGGGCTTCAGGACCACTTGTCCACCACACCCTTGACAGGCCCTCTGCTAGCATTCAGGTAAATTGAACATCACTCAGTCTTGAAATCAACTGAAGTACTGCAGCTGGCCTGTGGAAAGCACATTACCAGTCCATGGAGAAAGGTGTAGGGACTTACTTAGAAAAAAAAAAAAAAAAAAAGATATTTGCAGCTGATGCAGGGCCAACCGTGTATGGGCATAGCCAGGGCAGAGTGATTATAGCTTAATCTCTTACTGAAGCTCAGCTTTGTCCCTAGTTAAATCCACAGACAGCTCACTCCTCTCTCCTACACAAAGTTCCCTTCTAGAGGTTCTGGATCCAAGTGGCTTTTGCTCCCCGCCCCAACAGCTAGGATGGTGAGAGGAGTGCTCTGAGGGAGAAAGGAGAAATGAGAGCGGCTACCAACCCATGATCATTTACCTTGTGCGCTGTGGCAAGCTCTTACGTGCGTACACTCACTTAATACCTCCACCAGTCCCATGAGATGGGGCTCATTTCTGCATCATAAACATGGACCAAGCTTTTAAAAGATCTAAACATTCCCTTTGTGTCACACAGGATGCAAAGAAGAAACGCTTATGTGTCTCTCTGTGGCTGACATTTAATTTAAAACTCCAGTGCTCCCATGTTCTTTTCTATAAAATAATGATAATATGAAGCATGAGGACTTGCCTATCACTCATTCATTCCTTCATTCATTCATGCAAGAAATATTTATTGAGAACGAGGCATTGTCTCAAGCGCTGGAGACACAATAGGGGAGAAGCATGCAAGTTACTTTCCTCAAAGAGTTTAGAATAAAATTTGCATGGAATTTGTATTTGCATACAAAGTTGCATTCGGATACAAATATGCATAACGCATCAACTGTAAAAAGTACAATGATATGAAAATAGTACTGTGGGACTTTGACGTGGGAGTTGGCCAACACCATGAAGGCAGGCATTATTTTCCTGAGCAGTTATGCTTGAGTTAAGAAGTGAAGTAGATGAAGTAGAAAAGGAAGGACTTTTTGGGTAAAGAAGAGCAAAGGCCCTGTGGTGAAGAGATTTGAGAAAGAACTAGATAGCCAGTGAGGGCAAGAAGCAGAGAAGGCGGGAGGAACATGACATGGGAAGTCGTTGCAGGAGAAGCCTCCGGTGTGCTGGCTGGAGCTAGAGGATGAGCTTCCAGGAGCGAGCTGGATAAGGGCTCCACTCTTGTGGAGCTTACATAGGATAATGGCACAAAGGAAAAGCAAGCGGGCAAGACTATCTCAGATGTCTGTGAAGGCTATGAAGACAATGAAGCGAGCCAGTAGGGTAAGAGTCAAGAATGCAAAGCTACAGAATCTGAAGGCTGCCTTCCAGCTGAGAACAGCAAAAGGAGCTGACAAAAAAAAAAAAAAAGACAATAATGACCTGCTTGAGGGTATCAAAGACAGCAAAGAATCAGGAATCAGAGGTGGCGAAACACAAGCTAGAGGTGAGAGGTGGGGCAGACAGAGAGATGTGAGTCCAGGGTTTATTCTGAAGGACTCTGCTGTCTCAGAGTCCTGTAGCTGGGAGGGGATTGCGTTCTTCTGTCCATCTGTTCAGGCTGACAGGACAGACACTGGCATTCAGGACTCCTCCTTCTTGGTTGGAAACTCAGAATAGCTATGTTGCTGAAATAAAGTGAATCCTGTCGCCAACCAGCCAAATTAGAGATTTTCTCTTAAAGGCAGCCTTCAAAAAAATGACCAATGACTTCTAAAGAAGCAAAACTTGGACCAGTGAACCATGTCTCAGGAGAAAGCCTGAGCGACTGGAAGTGGTGGTCTAGAACGGCCTGTGAAGTGAAGTTCATGTTCCACTGGAGGAGCGGGTATGAAGAGGAGAGGTGATAGAAACTGGAAGGTCGGGGCCTCCTTGAGGAGCCCAGGTGAATCCCCAGAAGGCCCAGCAGAAGGCGAGGGGGCAGCTTCCACATGTGGCAGTGCAAGCCTGATGAGCAGGGGAGAGGAAAGACCTCAAAGATAGGGGCTGCAAGAAGCTTCTGCTGTGGAAGTCACCTGGCTTGAGGTGGCCCCGGGTGGTGCAGCACAGATGAGCTGCAGCACAGTGAACACAGCCCTCTTCCATCCCCAAAAGGTCTCTAGGTGTGATGGGGGAGTCTAGGACAAAGGAGCCAGAGGAAGGCCTGGCTCTAGAGAAGCCCTGAGGCTACTGAACCGGGAGCTGCCAGAGGCTTCTGGAGAGAAGGAATTTCTCCACTCAGCCTGCTTCAATCTCTTCTTTCCTTTCCCTAACTCACTCCCTCTTAATCCCTCACTCTTTCTCTATCTATCCTTCCCCATCTCACACACACACACACACACACACACACACATCTCACCATCAGATATAACACAACCATATGCCCCCCTCCTACACAGACATTCACAGACATCACACACACATACACACACACACACACATCATTCACAGTTGCATTCATATAATCTCAGAGCACTTTCATGTTCAGCTTTCAAGTTCAGCTCCCTTGCAAGCCATTGCAGTCCCATCTTACAGGCAAGGCACCCGAGGCTTAGAGGTTTGGAAGTGCCTCCTCAGGATCACAGAGCTGTGGAGTGACAGAGTCAAGACCAACACTCAGGTGCAGCCGGATCTGACTATGCTTTGGGCATGCCCTGCTGTCTGCACACATGCAAACATGGACATGCACATAGTAGTCACTCATATCTCTCATATACTGATTACATTTCTGTGTGTGTGTGTGTGTGTGTGTGTGTGTGTGTGTGTGTGCTGAGGACTTAGCCCATGGCCTGGTGCATGCTAGGCCAGCATTCACCCACTGCCTATACCCCTGGCCCTGATTACATTTCTGCCTTCATGGACACTTACACACACTCAGCAGCCATGGACAGGTAGTTCACTGATCTGCAGCTAGGCTTTCTGGATTTTTTTTTTTTAACTTTCTTGTACTCATGTCTTGTACCTTTTTTTTTTTTTAAACCAGAGGACTTATGCAGCTGAGCTATTTCTCTGTCCCCAACATCTTGTAAATTGTACATATTAGTTCCTTATAGACACTGAGGGATTTGTTTTCATAGATTTGCCTGGCAGATAGAAGATGCATGGTAGACACGGACGCTGGAGCTGGGGGTTTGATTGTTGCAGCCCTTTCTACCTCATCTCCTGTTGTAATCTGTTCCCACAAGAACTCTGAGGCAGGTACAGAGGCAAGGAGTCACTGTACTCACTTTGCTGATAGGGAAACTGTGCATTCGAGTGTCCAAGAGTAACTCAGCCTGCTCCACCTCGGAATCCAGGGCCTTGTTTCCCTTCCTGCACAAAATAATGAACGACCATGCTGCCTCTTCCCTCCACTTTATGCTGTCCCCTGCACTCTGCCCTGAGTGATGTCGCTTGCGTAGTGGGCTAACTCTAGAGTTATTGGTCAGCAGCATCACTGAAGGCCCTTGTGCATGTTGGTTTTGTTCCAACAGTGTTTTCCCCTGTGTCAAAGACAGCTGACACTACCCCACCAACCACTGACGGAAGTAATACCCAGCATAAGAAGTCTTTCTTTCTCTGTCTCTACTATGAGCAAGAACCTGCTTTTTTAGAAGTTTCCCCACAAACTGACCCCTCCATTTCATTGGACAGAATTCTGCCATATAAGGAGATTTGGGGGTATACTCAGTATTTCGATTATAATGATGGTTTCACAGGTGCGTACCACCATTATATTGTACACCTTATTTATTTTTGTGTGTTTTTGTTGTTGTTGTTGTTCAGGGTCTCACTATGCAACTTGGACTTGTAGTGATTCTCCAGTCTCAGCCTCCCCAGCACTGGGATTACAGGCATGCTCCACCACAGCTGGACATGGTGGCTGGCTCAGCATACCTGGGGGTAGGGCTTGTGTGGCTTATGGTGCTGGGGATCACACCTAGGTTCCTGGGCTTGCCTAAGTAGGTGCTTAGTCCACTGAGCCATCTCACTGGCCCATATTGTACACTTCAAATATGTGTAATATATTGTATGCTCATGGTGCCTCAGAAAGCTGTAGAGAAAGTTAAAATATCCTTTTCCAGTATTCTTCAGTCCTACCAGTTATCAGATTAGTGTGTATCTTTTCAGATCTTTGTGCATTTATGAACATAACTGTACCCATAAAATATGCATAATGTTTTCTGTTGTTGTTTTTACATAAAAACCACATTTATTACATTGAAACTTATTTTGTGAATGTAATAATCCTTGATGCTCTTCCTAAATTACTATTTAGAGATTCACCTTGTTCCATAATATTACAAGATTCAGTATACCACGGTTTATGGAGCCATTCCTTTACCCTTCAGTTTGCTCCTAGCTTTACACTATTTTAAATAATCCTGCAACAAACATCTTTAGACAGGCTTCTTTGTGCAATTTCACAAGACAAATCTCCCAAGCAAAAGAGCTTATGCAGTCTTGATTGCACAGTAATGGGGCTGCACCGGCCAGCAGTGGTTAAGTGCGCACATGTTCTCGCCTCTTCCTAACATTTGATATTATCAAACTTCTGTTCACCATCAGGTGGATGAAAAATGGCATGCCATTATTATGATTTGCATTTTGGGGATGGATTGCACAAAAGAGGTTCCTGGACCACAGTCTTAGCTGTTCTGATCTTGGACTCAAGAATCTGCATGGTTTTTCCTAGGACGTGGGGGTCAGCCTTGGGAACCAAGTGGCCTATGGATGATCCATGTCCCTGCCAGCTCTGTGCTCTGCACTTCTGGCACTCTTGCCTCCTAGACTCAGGCCAGTGTTACGGTCTAGATCTAAAATGCTCCCTCACAGCCTCATGTGGAGAGAAGGGGTTCTCTGGGAAGGTGATTGAACCATGGGAGCCTTATGTTCATTGGCAGATAAATTCATTTCTGAGTTTATAACTTAACATGCTGTCAGGAGGTGGTTTGGGGTGGAATAAATGGTCACTAGGAATGTGCCTTTGGAGGGGATGGTTCTCACCTTGGTCTCTGTCTCTCTGTCTATCTCTGTCTCTGTGTCCCTCCCCTGACCCTCCCCTCCTTCTTTCTGAGCTTCCTGGCCAGGCCCTTCTGACACATTATCTCTTCCTTAGAGCCTGCTGATCATGGATTGGGCCCTCAGAAGCCATGAGCCAGATAAACCCTCTCCTCCTTGAACTCCAGGTGTCAGCCTGGGTCCAGAAGACTCATCCCTCACTTTTCTACTGTAAATTCATGCTTTAGCATTATAGTGGTCAGGTGTGCATTGGAATTCCTTTCCCGGAGGGCTACAGGAGGTGATCTATACCTGTTGTTGACTCACTCGGTGTGAAAAGTGGCAAGAAGTGTGCATGTGTGCAAATGTGTAAAAATGGGATTTGGACCTATTTTTATGCTCCATCTATCTGATTTTGCATATCTTTACCTGAGTATCATAGAAGGCCTAATAGGCCCACACCACTCCAGGATTTTTTTTTTTGATCTTTATTATTTATTTATTTGGTACAGGGTTTTACTACGCAGCTGAGACTCATAGTGATACTCCTGCCTCAGCCTTCCCAGCACTGGGATTATAAACATGCACCATCATGACAGGTTTCAAGGTCAGCGCTGTATGCAGTACCAAGGATTAAACCCTGGCCCTTGGGTTTGCCAGGCAGGCATTTAGACTGCTGAGCTATCTCCCCAGCCTCTCTTTTCTTATAGAAAAAGCTTTCTTTGATTTTTTTTTTAAATACAAGTAACCCATTTCTGTACAGTGATATATGAAAAAACAGATTTGCAAGCTTTAGAGGTCAAAAGTAAATCACCAGATTACTTGTGCATGGATAATGAAGATGATCCACTATGGTAAAATACATGCTTTCTGCTATGGTTTGTGTCTAGTTGTCCCCACAAAGCCTCATGCAGTCATGGGGTGGGGACTGCTAGAGTTTGAGACTAACTCATGATCCACTGGGATTATGTGTCTTAATACTACTGGGATTGTGGAGTTTAGTACTGCTGGGCTTATGAGGCAGATAGCTTGAGGCAGAGAGTGAATGTAACAAAAGAGAGACACAGAGACAGACTTCTCTCTGTTGCCCTGATTGTCGGTTGCCTCTGTTGCAATTGTTCCACTGCCCTGAACTGCTGCTCTCTACCCTGTGCCAGTCTGCCTTGGAGCCAGCTGAGTATGGACTGAAACCTCCAGTAACTGTGAGCTAAATAAACTTTCCTTCCTTCATATTGGGTGTCGTTTATTTGTCCCAGCAGCAAGAGAAGAGTAACTAAGACGCTTTCATTAACAGAAGAGTGCTGTGGATGGATGATTATGACGATGATGGAGGTGGCAGTGATTGTAATGTTGGTCATATGAGCCAAAGTTCCTGTGACAGTGACATGGAGCAAGAATTGGCTGATACAGTCAATTCTTGACTCATATGAGGAAGGAAACAACAATGTGAGTATCTATTTGACTAGTAAAAATGTTACAAAATGGCCATACGACCAAATGCAATGATCCAACCTTAGAAATAGGCTGGAAAATGCAGTGAAGATGTTGGCAGGGATGAAACGGATTTGGACAGAATGCCAGCACTGCCATTCAGTGTTGGAAATGGTAACCAATGAAATGATGCAAGGTACTGTAAATACACAAAGGCTGAGATGCAAGTAAAGTGTGCTGCATGCACCAAGAGCCATATTCAAAACATGTACTTATTAGGTATGACACCTCACTAGCTGAACATAAAACATTCACAGGTCTGCTGAGCTAAGCATGGATTTCTCATAGTGATCACAGGAATGTAAAAGACTTACGGAGAAGCAGCAGGTCAAGCATGGCATAAAAACTTATGCCCCTGTCGCTATGAATACTTATTGTTCTTTCAACTTGGATATTTATCCCGGAACTCACCCATCAGCTTCTTCTTCATATAGTAATAAGCCAAATGATGTTATGAACAGACTGGTTCCTCTCTGCCAAACTAATTGGAATGGGACATTTGACATTTTTTTTTTTTACCAGTTTCCAATTAATGTTACATTTGCTAACAGAGCACAAGTTGACCAGTGTAGGAACTATACCCAGGAACAAATAGAAATTGCAGGGAAGATCCTGGCAGAGGTGATGTTGGCCACGTGAGCCAAAGTGCCTGTGATGGTGACATGGAGCAGTAAGCGACTGATACAGACACAGGGACTGCAGACCTGCATGATTCAGAGAGAGAATTGTCTAGGATAATCTTTAAATTTAAGAAGGATATGAAATTGACCTTCTATATGGCAAAGAAAAGCAAATTGGTACTGCTGATGTCAACATTTTACAATGATGAAAATATTGATAGGGAAATTTTGATAGGATGGCAGCCTGAGATGGAAACTTTCAACAACAAAGCCAAACATGGAGTAGAGGCTGTTGATGAGTTATGTGACCACTGTGATGTCACTTGTAACACAAAACATTGGCCAATGGTTGTGTTTCACTTGATCTTAAACATGTGTGGTATAAACAGTTTGGTAGTTTACAAAGAACATGAGTGCAAATCATCACAGAGAAACTTTCTTAGATGACTGGGATTAGAGCTCATAAGAAATCATTTATAGTCAAGGAAAAAAAAAATGTTTCTTCCCAGGGAGCTATGCAAAAAAAATTTGTGGAGCACACTGATGAGTAGACAGGTATACAGGCAGGGCCAGCATTGCAAAGACCTACTACAAGAACAGCAGAACAAAAAGATGTCAACCGTGGCCCAACAAAAAGTGCAAGAAAACAAAACGCATGTGCTATCAGTGTAAGCAATGCTTGTGCATAGATCATGCCACTGTCATGTATGAAGATGGCTTTGGGTGAGACAGTTGAAACAGAGCTTATTTCTGTGACAGACATTTATTTATATTTGCATTGCAGTTTGCGTAGATTTTCATTATCTTTTAGGTTTTATAAGCAAATAAATAGCTGATGTGAAAATGTTGATGTCTATTCCAAGCACTCATTATATATTTGATATTGTATTTTATTGACACCTTATTTCTCTACTAAGTGCATGTTGTGCAATGTAGCAGGCAGCTCCTGACAAAACAAGAAGAGAAAAGAGGTGACAAGACTGTCACACAGGAGAGGAAAGCTAAGCACCCGTGCTGTCAGGATAAGCAAGACGTGCACATAAAACATGGAGTTGTCCTATGTGAAGACTCCCTTGGGTGTGAAAATTGAAAAAAAGCTTATTATTATGGTAGAATTCTATTGGCATTTTCCTTGTACCTTGCATAAGAATTTATTTCTGATGTTATATTTTAGGTTTTGTAGGGAAGCACACAGGTAATGTGAAAATGTTGGTGGCTATTCTAAATACACACTCCATATTAAGAATTTAATAATTTACTTTACTGATGGTTTATGTTCCTGTTAACTCCACACTGCATAACATAATAAGAACCTTCTGACAAAGCAGTAAGACCCTGAGATGCCAAGTATGGCCTAAAAAAAGGCCAGGAAAGCAAAAGCCCCATGCTGTCATTGCAAACAATGAGTGTATGTGGAAGTATGGTTGTCAGGTGTGCAGACTGCCTTAGATGTGATTATTGAAGTAAAGATTGGGTTTTTTTTGTATTGATATTTTTATTATAGTTCATATAGGAATTTATTTCTGATGTTCTTTTTTAGATTTTGCCCACCAAAAATCAGTTGATGCTGAAATTTTTGATGCTTTTAATAAATAGTAAATATTAGAAACTCAACAATTTTATTTGGGGGATTTTTTCCTGTTAAGTACTCATTGTTTAGCATAATAAAGTTGATAAGTTATAATTAATCAATAGAAATGATCTAGGGAGTAAACAAGAATCTGACAGATGCACACTTACGCACCTTGGAGACATACTTAGTCTTGTGCTCCAAGGGCTACACTACGGGTGGCGGGTGTGCTGGCCAGTGATGAGAAAGTGGTCCCGGTACCAGGGAAAGAGACGTACCCTGTTTTCCACTTCACATGTTATTTTCATTATTTTTAAGACAGAAAATCCTGACCAAGACCATTTACTATGTAACGGAGTTAGATTCCAGACAAGAGAATCCGAGCCCTAGGAAGGAAGCGATTACGCATCACTGTGAATATCCTTTGCTGGACCCTGAGCCCGGCTTTCTGATTACTTGACTTCTACCAGCGCATTTAAACCTCATAAAAACTTTGAGAAGTATCACTGTCTCCATGTTACAGATGAGGAAAAGTGAGGCCCATAAAGGCTTAGTAATTTTCCCCCAAGATCATCCAAGGAGCCCCTGTCACTGTCCATCTAGCTCCAAAGAGGCTGATGTTATATGTTTATGTATTACATTGTATTTCAGTATTTTCTCTGCCTCCCAGTAAGGGTGTCTCAGAAGAGAGCAGCCATGGTTACCCAGGGCTGCCTTTCCACTTTGGTTCTCCATTCTCATTCCCTTCTGGTCTAAATTGCCCAGGTTCCTAATGCTTAGAGGCCCCTGAAAGGCGAAACGACTTCGTGGAACTCGCCTGGCTTTATCTGACTCAAATGGAGCAGTGGATCTGATGCAATTGTGGATAATTTGCTACCAAACTATGACCCAGAGGACAGATGGGTGGGGGGAAGAGACAGTCACTTGGGACCATTTTGGTCATCACTGCCCCTTCCATCTTGCGGGATTAATGTGGCAGAAGAAAAGCAACTCGTCTCACTGTGTAACAATCAGCTGTTTAATTTCTTGAGCCCTTTTGTGAATTTTGAGAAAAGTTTTAAAGAACGGTGTCTGCTAGCTATCTAAATGCGACCATTCCCAAACATATTTTTTCTCATTTCTTAATAAAATAACCAATGTATTGCTCATGTAAAAGTGAAATTCCTTTGATTCTCATTTCAGGTTTCATTTCTTTTCTACCTGAACCCCAGAAACTGAGCCACAATTTTAGCTTATTTCTGTCTAATCCATTTGCTTCTTAGAAGTACCCTTTAAGTGATCTGACTGTGCACAATACAAACGTGCAGACAGCGTCACACCTTGCCTGTTCTCGCCTGCTTCCCTCCTCTTTATTCTGTGCCCGTGAGTGTTCTTCGAAAGTTTAGAGTCCTGTCTTATTGAATCTCTGCAGCCCCGGTTGCTTGTACAGTCCTGCTTGCTTAATCAGTCAGAGAGGAGAGTAAAAACAGAGGGAGGAAATGAAGAACGCAGGGGCAGGGGGAAGGAGGCAAGAGCAGCCAACAGGGGCAGCCTTGAGGTAAAACGTCTGTGTGGCTCCCAGCTGAAACAGCAGGCAATCACAAGGCTCTCCATGTGAGACTCCCCTGACAAGAATGATCCCTGTCCTGGGGGGCCAGGGGCCTCTCCATCCCGTCAGCACCCCCTGGAGAAGCCTCAGGCAGGACAGCGAGAAGATCCAGGCCACACAGCCGCCTAGTATGCTTGGCTGGGCTGTGGTTCGACTCTCACTGGTCATAAATCAAGCAGCCGAGGCTGAAGCCCACATCACTCTCTATCTCTCAAAGCCCCTCAAGGATTCGGGAAATTAGCTGCCAGTCCAAACACTTGTCTTCCCTCCTTTCTTTCTCTGGCTCCATCTTTGTCTTTGTCAACCCCAGGGGGTCCCTGCTGACCATCTCTGCTTCTCTGAGTGTCTTTCTAGCTAAGCAGCTCTCTCTGTCTCTAATTTAAAATTACGTGTGGCTTCTTCCCGCAGCCCCTTCATCTACCTGCCTGCTTTCCCCCGAGTTTTGCAGCAGCCATAGATCCAGGATCCCAGCTGGGCCATAGATCTCTTCGTTACTGCTGTTCTCTCTCTCTCTTGCTTTTAAGAATGCTTTTTATGGTGGCTTCTAGCACAAACAGCTGTTGGAGCTTGTTTGAAAAAACCTCGGGGAACAGATGCTCTGGCATCTCTTCAGTTTCTTTCTTCAGCAACCTGACAAGGGCTGGGGAAGTTACTCATTCATTCATTAACTCATTAAACAAACATTGATTGAGCCCCTATTATATGCCAGCCTTTGACGCGGGGGCTGGGAATAGAGCAACAGGTAAAATGGCTCCTAAGGAGTTTATAACGTAGCGTGGGGAGGCAGACATAAATGTAATGCGCCATTCAAATACACAGTAATGGAGTGATCAATGCTATGAAAAAATGTCCCGCTGTGCTCTGTAATAGTGCTTAGTCTATACTTGACACTATTCTAAGTACTTCACCTATATTTTTTCTTAATAAAATCTTCCGCTATGGGATTTTATGAAACTGAGAAACAGAGTGATCAAGGATCTCACTCATAGGCGCACAGCTTCTGAGAATAGGGAAGCCAAGATAGGAACATAACATGGACATTGGGGAGTGAGTGGAGGAGGGGAGGGTCTTCTCTGAGCTCAGAGCCTCCCATCCCTGCCCAGGGGTTGCTTTGCGGAGATGACATAGACAACAGGAGGCAGTTAGGCGGCTAGAATCTGGCTTCCTGAATCCCAAATGAGTCCATTTCTAAGGGCAAACGAGCTGCGGTGCACAGGCAGGCTCTAGACTAAGCCCCATGCTAGCTATGGGAAAATAAAGCGCAGTCTGCGGCTGGAATAGACACTTGCGGTTAAGACGCAGGCGTGGGGGTGCGCCCTGAGGGGGGGAGGGGCCGCGCGGTGCCCTCGGTCACATCTCCAGTATACTACTACACAGTGACTGCTGTGTAGTAGGTGATTAATCATTATTTACTGGAAAGCGAATAAACAGATCAGTCGCGTTAAACACAAGTGAATTAAGTGAAAAGGATGGAACAGATGGAAGCTCCGTGGGTTGTTTTTTCTGCCACCACCCTCCCCACCCCGCCAAACTAGGGGTTTGTGATGGCAGCAATTTCATGTCTCCTATCGCTATTACCAGCCGGCGGCACGGAGAGGTTCTGCCGGGTATCCGCGTCTCTTTCTCTCCCATCTTCATTCTGGGGATCCAAAATGTTTTCCTGTGGCTTCACAAAACTCCTTTCTTAGACTTTCTAAATTTTTGCTGATTCAATTAGGAACTTAGTTCTACCTCGAAACTTTATTTCCTAAGTCCCCTTTGATAAAACAGTTCCCAGAGGCCCTGTCTCTCTGAAGCTTATTTATGAGTTTTGGAGCTGAATAAAATGCTGACCACTTTCAGGACAATTACTGAAACTGACAGACGTGAGTCAATGGAGCCCAGTGGTTTTTAAGTGCCTATAAGTCATATGACTGCCTTTGCCTTCCTTTCCCTTTCTGTCTGAGAGCTGCCTGTAGATTGTTTCATCTGCAGACCAAGGGAGAAGGATGGAATGTTGGGGAGAAGAGGCTCCGCAAGAACTTTGGCCAGGAGAGGTCCTCTGACCAGAAGGAGGACTCTTGGCTCTTATGGTCACATTCAGGGGTTCTCCCAGCTCCACAAAGGAAGCAGGAGAAAAAACTCCAGTCAGCAATCTCAGAAGAGTGAAGAAGCCAGGGTACCCATGACTCAGAAGTCCTTCGGCTGAAACCATCAGTTAAAGCAGTGCTTTTTTGTAGGTCCATAGTGCAGAAGGACAGAAACCTGGGAACTAATCTGACTGGGTTCCAGTGCCCCTTGGTCACTTAAGAGATCTGTGCAACCTAGGATGTGTGGCTTCAGCTCTTGCAGGACAGTTCTCTCATTCATAGAAGTGAATAATAACAGTTTATCAGGAATTTATTGTAGGAAGAGGGCAATCTCACTAGAACACTGTCCAGCAGATGACTACAATTACTGCTGGTAAGATCTGTGAAATGCAGCGCATTTTCATATTTATGTTGACCCCTGGTCCCACTTTCTTCACCCTCCTAGCAGAAGACCGATGTCGGGACCAGGTCTGACTCTCGGTTCTTCTTCTCTTACATTCAGGGCCAGCCCAGAGTTTGGCTTGAGCTCTGTGACTCTAGGGTCAAGTGGCCAGCAGCTACAGGAAGACGAATGGGGCTAAAAATAGAAATAAGTGTTTTTAGTGGCTAAGAGCATTTTTTTAAATGACTGCCTTAAGACAGGAGTGTGATTTCTTTTTCCTTTTTTGTCTTTTTGAGACAGGGTCTTGTTATGCAGTTCAGGCTGGCACTGAGCTCATTTTTGTAGTCCAGGCTGATCTTAAACTCGCACTGATCCTCCTGCCTCAGCCTCCCAAGTGCTGGGATTACAGGCATGAGCCACCGTGCCCAGCAGGAGTGCGTTTCTGTCTATGGGAGCACACACCAAGACCGGCCAGACCACTCGAGAAGATGTAAAGGCAATGGAGTAGTTGGGCTTGGTAGGCTTCCAGTTCAACATTCTGCACTTCTCCTATTAACAGGACCTGCTGGTCTCTGGCAGCCCCCACCCCACGCTCCTCATCTCTCTTGCTGGTGGTGGAATGGATCCATAGGGCTTGAGAGCTGCGGTAGCAGGTGCAGCTCTCACACGCCAGCCTGTTTGGTTAAAGAATCAGATTTTTTTGGGATTCAGGAGCCTGGCTTCTAATCTTGTTTCTGTTTCAAACTTTCTAAGTGATCTTGGGAATAAAAATTCTGTCATTTTCACCAGCCCAGGTTTTCTTCTCATTCTCTGGTAACAACTCCTCCGTGTCCCTCTGAAGATCACCCTTCTGCACACAGTCCATGCGGCTCTCTTGAGGCAGCATCAACTCGTGAGTCTGCACATGGTGCATAGCTAATCAGCAGAGGGTCCTAGCCCCCCAGCCACTGTGACTGGTTCAGAGGTGGGTCCCTGCTTCAAGTAAGTGCTATCAAAATCCATCCCAGCTTTGGTGAGGACTGTTCCACTTTACTGACATGCCGTATGGGAGCATGAGTGTTTTGGGGTTTTTTGTTTGTTTGTTTTGTTTTTGTTTTTGTTTTTGAGGTCTACCCCATTTTCAGGAAGGCTTTTTGGATCTACCCCAGGGAGAGGGTGTCGAGAACAAATCTTGATGACATCAGTCAAATACCTGCATCCAACAGTACCTAAAGAGACATCTACTGCTATTGTGGTGTTTTATGTGTGTGTGTGTGTGTGTGTGTGTGTGTGTGTGTGTGTGTGTGTGTTTTCAACTATGCTAGTCAAAAATTCTAGTTGTGTTCAGTTTTTAAGTTTATCATTATTGTTTGGATTTATCTCACACACACACACACACACACACACACACATTTTGGCAAACACATTTAAAGTAGGGTTTCCCCACCTACAACCAAGAGCTGTGAGAAACTCTGGAGGAAGGAAGGAAGCTATGGGCTCCTCCCTCCTCCGTGGCAAAACAACCTAATGTAATTCCAGGTTGAGAGTGCTTACTATTAAATGTGTCACTCCATGCAGAAAACCATTAGCATATTAGAGAAGGCCATCAGTGCCTTCCCTAGAGTGACATTTGGGCCCACTTCGGTGACTGTCATAATCTTTGCTTATGCTCCGTATGCATAGCCCTGGTGCTCACCACCATGGCCAGGGATTATCCCCCTTTTCTTTCAGCAAATAAAATCATCATTTATCTTCCAATAAGGACAGCACTTGCTGTGTGTCAAGAGCAGTGATCAATTATGTTTGGAATCCTCAGTTGTGTAAGACATTAAGAAGCACATGGGAAAAACAGCAGGCCGCATGTGTAGTGGACTTTTATGTAAATAACCAGTGTTTATGTAAACAACCAAGTGAGCTCAACATTTTACTGGTTTCTAAAAAAAGCTACCAATAATACTTGATTATGTTCCTATTGTTGCAATGCAGACCATCACAGACTTAGTGGCTTAAACATCACCAATCTTGTATCTCTGGAAGTCACAAATCTGAAAGGGGTCCCAGTGGACTAACACCAAGGTATCAGAATGACTGTGTTCCTCTAGGAAACTCCAAGGCAAAAATGTTTCCTTTTTTTTTTTTTTTTGCAACCTGGCATTCCTGTTTCCTCTTTATAGGAAGCTCTGTGACTATGGCCATTCAGGTAATAAAGGGTTCTCTCCCTACCCCAAGATCTGTACC
>PVKN010002972.1:0-39694 GCA_004027915.1 Capromys pilorides
GGAAGAGAAGAGAAGAGAAGAGAAGAGAAGAGAAGAGAAGAGAAGAGAAGAGAAGAGAAGAGAAGAGAAGAGAAGAGAAGAGAAGAGGAGAGAAGAGAAGATCCTTTTTCTAAAGATCTTAGACCTTAGAGCATGGCAAGTCCCATGGTAGGGTCCTTACTAACCATTTCTTAGCTAAAACAAAGAACATGTGAAGAAATGAAAGTAATTCCTGTTAGGCATACACTCTCTGGCCCAGTGATTAGTGTTTTTACTTGATTAATGTTGTGTACTTTCTACAGCATTAAATCTTCTGGTATAGATGAAGAAATTGAGGTTCAATGAGGTTCTTTAATTAGCCTGAAACAACACAGCTTACAAAATAATGGATGCCACCGCCAGCTACTCTCATATCATTATCTCTGTTCTCCTATGAGACGTACGACATGTCTCACAGTTTAAACCTTGCAAGCTTTTCCAGGAGGGTGAAGCATAGCACTGTGCACAGGTGGTGCCTTCCCTTCTCAGCTTGCAGCACAATTTGAACTCAGAGAGTTTGGTCAGCTCTGGTGTGAAAAGGAGAAAGAGGGAAAAGGAGAAACTCTGTCCCAGTGGTCCTAGAGCCACTGCCTCCATACAGGGCAGAACTCCATGCCAACTCCTAACCTCTTTCTGCCAGCATTTTGCTCTCCAGGGCCTCTGATGGCCACAAAGAATAAAGTAGGACAGAGCCAAGTGGCTCTGGCCCTGTCCCCTGACCTCCGGAACCCTTCTTTCCAAGCCTCTGCCTTCCTGAATGCTGGGGCTGGTGCCCCGTGAAGGCGGTGTTGCCAGCAGGCGCCTGGCCTCGCCTGACTTCCCTGGACTCTGGCCTGCAGAGCAGCAACTTCATGCCCCTCCCAGCCTTGTCTCTGCCTCCCACTGCTTTCCTGAGCCACCCAAAGGTTTCTGCCAGAACCTCCCTGGCAAGCTGGACTCCCCTGCATATCGCTGGGGCTGCACAGCCTCACACCCACCTCAGGAAAGAGCTGCTGAAAACTTCAGAGGCTTTGAGAAGCATAGCTTTTAAAACATCACTGATATTTTGAATCTTATTCTCTAGTTGCTTATATGAGTCAGTCCTCCATTTAAATAAGCCCAAGAGATGAATCTTCAAAAAAAAAAAAGAGAGAGAATTATTACCTAATGACTATCTTGTTTTATTTACAAGAATTGTTTTACAGAATTACAAAAGGACTTGTATGTGTGTGTGTATGTATGTATTTACACATTGGCCCATTTTAGAGATTTTTGCTAAGGTTTTGCTAAATGCAAGTGTAAGGTAAAACTTAAGGTGCTTTTCTTGTCTTGGTTTGTCATGTTTTATTTTGTTTTGAAGGTCTTAGTATGTCCTCAAGCAGGTCTTGAACTTGTGATCCTCCTGCTTCTTGAGTTAAAATTTATAAAGTGGGCTTGAGAGGAAAAAATAACATTCTGTGAATACTGATCAAATCCAATAAACTCACATCAGATGGTGTTCCTGCCATTGGCAAAAGCATCATCCAATGGGATGACATGTTGGCCGTCACGGTTTAGGGAGAGCACTTTTAACAACTGTCACACATCTTTAACAATGAGGGGATTGTTTCCCCTATGAAGGACTGAGACCAAGAAAGAGCACGTCTGACAAGATGGACTAATATCACCTACATCGCATTGCTATAACATCATGTTCTTAAACGTGAAACTCAAGACTTGCAAGCAAAAACCCAGTTCAAAATCCACATGAGAAAAGTGATCGAAGTGCTTCTAGTTTCTAACCTGAGAAACTGAACAACAGGCAGATAAAATCTGGGAAGTTGTTCAACTGAACTAATTTGCTTAACAACTGAAAGCCAATATTTGATTAAAATTTTGCTTGCCATGTTTAGTTTGAATGGTATAAAATGTGAATCTGGGAATGCCTCAGATAACCCAGTGAATGCTGTCACTGGGTTGGCCTAGCTAGAAAAAAGTGTACAGAAAATATAGAGCTAGAACTGTTGGCACCTGGGAGTTGTTGGAATTCCTTGGGAGGTGACAGGCATATGAAACAAGCAATAGTGAGAGGAGAAGCACTTCACTGCTTCTGGATCTAGCTGCACCAATAATTAGCTTGGTGAGCTTGTGCCGGTCTTTTGACCTCCACTGGCCTTAGAATGTTGTGTAAGAACAGTGTAAGTAGAAGTTGTGCTTTGATTTCTAAGGGCAATTGAAACTGTGAAATCATGTGACTTTTCTAGAAGTTTCTTTCAAAATATATTACATATTTATTTATGTCTGGGCCTATCTTAAATGTATTATTGGATCGTGTCCAATCATAGCTTCAGCAAACAATGCAGCCACAGAAGGGCTACTTGCGTCAGTTGATTTTATTTTTTTACAGTCGAACAATACCTGGCAAATAAAGAAATGATTCTAAACTGTGGCTGGCCCAAGGCTGCCTGGTCAGTGGATTGAAGCACAGTATAGAGAGATTCTGAGCGCAGGATAAAGGCACTCGGGTCTACTACATGGGACTGAACTGTAGACCTAATCAAAGTTACAACTTGTGGATGTGGGAAAATGCTCACAGTCTGCCGAATTCATTCTTCTACTCTTTTAGCCTAGACACTGTCTGCACAGGTGCTGGGCAAGTTTCTCCCACTGCCTCCTTTTGGCATGATCTCTTCTATTTTCCACAGCAGGCCAGTGCTCTTTCCTGTCTCTTAGTCTTCATGTTCCATCCTGTGTGCGAGGTTACCCAAGCCATCCCTTGGCCCCTTGCTCTCTTCTCTGTACCTTAAATTCAATCATAATAGAATACATAGCCCTTGACCTTTTGCTGTTCTGCACTAGATCTCATGCACTGAGATTTTCCTTAATTATCAATGCTACATAGGCAGATTCGAATCCATTATTGTATCTTTGATCACTTTTGCATAGTTTAAAATCACTCATTGGGTAAACTCTTATTTATTCATGGATTTCTTGGACAGGACTGTGGAGGGAGTGTCTTAGACACAATGAGATATTCAAAGGTTACATCCATGTGTCATTTGTAGAAAAAAAATAGGGACATGTGAAATGTCTAAGAATTGCTGACTATTTAGAAAACATTCCTAGATTCTGTATAGAGCTTAAGTAGATTTCCCTTTTTTAAAAAATAGTGGCTCTTTTTTTATTATTTAGAAGTAATTTAGGGAAAACAGAATTTAATAATAAAGCTTTGGGCTTGTAGAAAATGTTTTCGATTTGGAGAACTCTTGTCTTGTACTACTGCTTTAACATGAAAACTGTCTACAGTTGGAATCGTTCATTTCCTACCACCAGCACCCCAACCTACAGCCCAAGCCAGTTTTCCTTCTACTCAGCTATCTTTAAAACACAGAAATCCATGGCATTACCGTTCTTTTTCCCTGTACCTTAATACCTTGCTGGTGAGTTAGGGGGCTCTACCCTCTGTGTTGCTGCTGCCCCAGCAAGGTCCCTGTTCTCACACTTGTGTCTGCAACACTGCAACATCTCTTAGCTGCATGCTCCATTCCACACCTCCTTCCTAAATCCCTTCTGAGCCCTGCCAGAGGAATCCTGGTGAAGTGCTTTACACTTTCCCTGGCATCTGTAGCTCTCCAGTGACCTCAGAATGAAGCCCATTGTTTTGAGACCCACCAAAAATGACATGGTCTCTTCAAGAAGAGATTATGTTTCTTTGGGTTTGGTTTTTTATAACACAGACTGTTTAGACCCAGAAATTTTAATGTTAGGGGACTTTTGATTCTTAGCTTCTTTGTTTAGTCTCTTACACAAGTTTGTTGAGAGATAATGTTCTCTGTGCTCCAACAGAAACCAGAATACAGACACAGAAATGGATTTTTTAGACAAACAGGTTGATGAAGGAAATAAATCAGGATTCCTAGGGCTGCTGCCTGAGCAAGAGCAGAGTTTCCTAAGTGACACTGGGATAGTTTAAAAGCAAGGAAGGTAATAAATGAGGACATTTAGTGTCAAGGTCTGACTAAAAGTAAAAGAAGAATTTGATTTATTTATATGTTAAGGCCCACAAGAAAGAGTTATGAATCAAAGTCCTATCACAATTATTTTCCTTTTTAAAAAAATATTTACTTACCTATTTATTTATTTATTTGGTACAGGGTATCACGATGCAGCTCAGACTCATAGTCTCATAGTGATCCTTGTGTATCAGCCTCCTCAGTGCTGGGATTACAGGCATGCACCGCCACGCCTGGTTTTGGGGCTTGACATGACCTGTGTTACCTGGGATCGAATCCAGGTCCTTGCACTGCCAGGCAGGCCTAAACTGCCAAGCTATCTCTCCAACCCCTGTAATTCCTTCTGATCTATACAACTTCCTCTGAGTGGGAAAGAAAAAAGAACCTACTGCTTCCTTTGACTTTCTGAAAGTTAAGACCTGAAAATGAAAATCTTCAAATGTAAAATCCTATGTAGTAGAACTGCCAACTCAATTACTTGTATTAATGAATAAGCTAATGAATTACTACTGAAGTACTTGCACCAATTGCATAGAAACAACGCGAGGTGTTGTGTAGATGTTAGGCATGCTCTGAAGTTCAGTGGTGTGGTGCTCAGATTCTAGCTGTGGCCTTAGGAGCTATGTCCCTGTGGGCTACTTGTTTCATCTTTCTCAGCTTCCACTTCCTTAAGAAGCTTCCTTCCTATCAGATGTGGCTATCCTACCTCACAGGGTTGTGCCGAGCAATAAATAAGATAACAGATGGAAGGGGCTAAGAAAGACACTGAGTGTACTTTTACATATATATTCACAATCCTGCAAGATAATTAGTGTCGTATCTCTTTTACAAATGACACAGCAAGCCATGTAGACTGACACTTGGCCAAAGCACTACAGCTGCTAACCTTCGCTTCTGCAACTCCTTAATATTTGCTCTTCCTCCACGTGAGCCCATTACTTTTATAGACTTAGAAATATAATAACAGATAATACACAGGTTTTGCTTTCAAGGGCAACACTTTAGAGTGAAAAGAAAGGATAGGCAATCCTGGGTGATTGCAGCTGGTATGCTACTAGTGAAACTATTAAGCCAACCTTGAAGGGCCCCATGCCATAGACGTTTACAGTGATATGAGGTCATCAAGTGTGGGTCGGAATTAGGTCAGAGGCTTAGGTGGGGTAGAAAGTGTTCCAAGCAAAGGAAACAGCAGGCAAATCAGCAGAGAGGCTATCATATCTGCAACGGTACAAAGGCCATGGGAGGAGACGAGACGTGAGTATTGCAATAGGTCAGGTCCCCTGGAATGTGGAGCTTGGGCCAGGAGTGAGGGTTGGCTTGAGAGGGATAAAGTAAAAGCTTTTCTCTTCCAACAGCCATGGCAATGTGGGGTGAGGGGAAGAAACAACACAGCGCAAGTACGCAATGATGTAGGTACTGGCCCCAAATAATCAGAACTCTTAAATGTATAGGCTGATGCTCATTGCTTGAGACAGGGCTTTTAATGGTTCTGAATAGAATGTATGCTTCAGGAAGGAAGCCACCCTTGGCTATAATAGGTAAGGTACACTTTGTAGGGAAAATAACCTCATCAACAGCTGATAGAATGTCCCCACTTCCGGGTATTATTTCCTAAGGAAACATCTACATTGGAGTTAGCGGTCAAATGCCTTTGTTTCCAGGGGGACAGCAACATCCATATTGTAATGTACAAACCATGCTAACATGTACCAAATGCCCCAAATTCATCAGCCCCTGCTCCTGTTCCTGCTTGTTGACTTAATCCCTCCCCTTCACACTGCTCTTGGTTAAAATCACTCTCTCCTTGCTGCCAGACCTTTAAAAAGAAAGTAGTGTTTTGATACTTAGTTGCTGTGGGTTCTATGGAAAATAGGAGAGAAAAGGCAATCAGGAATCCCTCACTGTTTCTCCTGGCAAAAATGTGCCCTATGATTGGGTCCACATCTCATTTGCTTTTTGATGCTTTTTAAAATGTGATAATAAAGCCCTTGCCCACACCACTCAATTTTAATTAACTTTTGCTGACATCCCTCAATATGATCCTCATTAGTTTGCAGGTTTCTGGGTACTAGGAAAAAAATCTTAATCCTTAAATCTTCCCTGGGTCCAGTAAATCATCTTGCCCCAAAAGCTCAACAAAACTACTGAATGAATAAAAATGTAGGGTACATATGCTATTTTTTTTTTTAATGAGCAGAACATATTTTTTGAAGGAAAGAAAACTCCTGTCCCAAGTGGGTGTCCACGGACTATTTTTTAATTTAAGTACATTTAAATATTTTACTTAATTTTTTAGCAATAAGAATATGAGAACAAAGTTTTCATTAAGTTGAGTAAGCTGGATGCATAACTTTTATTTGAAAAACAGTATTCACTAGGCATGACTTCAACAATGGATTATATATATTATTAAATATCAAACTAGCCCTTTCTTTTCATTATTTTCCAGTATGAGGGATCAAACTCAGGGTTACTATTTCTCAGACACATCCTCAGTCCTCTTTAAGTTTTATCTGTTTGTTTTTGTTAGTACAAATTCACAATCCATAAGTGATCAAATTCATGGTGAAGTGGGTTTGGACACACGTCCTAATCATTTTTAGTTTCTCTCTCTTTTTCTTCCTTCTTGATTCTTCTCTGCATCCCTCTCCTATGGGCCAAAGATCTGTCTCTTTGTTTCTGATTATCCGTATTTTATTTTTGTAAGAGATGTGTATCTAGATGCAACTTTCTGCACGTGTATAACCAGTTTTACCCAGCACCATTTGGTAAAGAACCTACCTTTCCTCTATGGCATATTTTTGGTTCTTTTGTCAAAGATCAGATGACTACAAGTGCTTGAGGATTTTTTTTTCTATGCCCTCTGTTCTGTCCATTTGATCTATGTGTCAGTTTTTGTGCTAGTACCATGCTGTTCTTCTCCCTGGAGCTTTGTAACATAACTTGAACTCTGGGATTGATGGTGCCTCCATTATTATTTGTTGCCCATTGTTTTGGTACTGGATCTATACTGGTTTTATGTTAATTTCAGTGGATTTTTTTCTAATTCTGTGAGAAATGCTTTTGGCAGTTTGATTGGGGTTGCATTAAATCTATGTATCACTGTGGGTGCTATGACCACTTTGACAATGTTGGTTTTGCCTGTCCAGAACAGGGGATATCTTTCTATTTTGTGACATCTCATTTGGTTTCCTTTCTCAGAGCACTATAATTTTTGTGTTACAAGTCTTCTACTCCTTGGTTAAGTTAATTTCTAAGTTGTGTTTTGCTTTGTTTTGTTTTTTTGAGGCTATAGTGAATGGTATTGTTTTCCTACCATTACTTTTC
Source organism: Capromys pilorides (assembly GCA_004027915.1). Classification (NCBI taxonomy): domain Eukaryota; kingdom Metazoa; phylum Chordata; class Mammalia; order Rodentia; family Capromyidae; genus Capromys; species Capromys pilorides. The sequence continues at coordinate 7,317 of PVKN010002972.1, forward strand.
TTTATTTCAATACAGGGTCTCAATAAGTTGCTCAAGCTGGCTTTGAATTCATAATCCTCCTGCCTCAGCATCTGTAGCTGCTGAAATTACAGGCATGCATTAATGTGCTCAACTTGAATTGACTTTTATATCAAATTGTTCATATAATATAATAAACCTACTCTGTAAGATGAGCAACTTTTCTGAAAACATTAGCAGTGTGAACCATCATTTTTGATCAAGTTGAACTGACAACTTGGGCACTTGTTTATTGACAGCTGATTCAAATTATTCTGATAGGAAAACCAGAAATCCTGAAAAGGTTGTACATGTTGGCCATTGCATTACAGTGCTCTGTAGTTAAAAGTAGAGACAAATTATTTAAAAGGTTGAGTCAAAGAGAACTTACTGTTTTGATATTTTGCCTCTTACCTACCTACAGATGAACCAGTGCCCTATAAAATGGTTACATATTGCCAAACTAAAAATGTCCCAGTTTTACCAACTAGCTGGAATGCTAGTGCTATTTTTTAGCAGCACTTGCCCGATGTTGGGCTTGTGTATTTCTTCACACATTCTGTTATGTGAACACTGTCCAAAGCAAATATCTGAATGATATTCATACCAGATTGTTTCTAGGTAGGAACACTATGTTACACTGCTTGCTTCCTTGGAATAATACCGAAGATTAGAAATTGTGACTGTTGAGCATAATCTTTGGTTATTTATTTATTTATTTATTTATTTATTTATTTTTTGAAATGCTAACTTATAGCCGAATTTCCATAGCCAAAATTTATTGGGGACTCAAATTTACTGGTAAAAGGTAATCACAAACCAGTGTCTAAATAAACTATAATAATTGTTCAAATTATGAATCGGTCCTAGATACTAATTTATATGAAACACTACAGACCAAAAATCTCTAAGGAAGCATCTAAAAGTAGTGACCCAGTACGACAATGGAATAGCAAAGCAGTTGAAGCATGAATTTTATTTCCATTTGTTCAGAGGCTTGCATCAGAAGCTGCTTTAGCTTACCTGTATGGCTTCAGAATGATCAAATTCATTGAAGACTGAGGAAAGACAGTTAGTCTTGCCTGCATGGAAAGAGGACAGCAAGGCTGCACTGGGTTTCTACTATTCTAGAGGGGCTTCAGACTTCTCACAGGGGCCCAGAAGCTCAATGGAAAGACCATAAAAGGGGACTCCACATCTCTCTCCTCCCACACTGAAATAAAAATTCTGTCTCTGAAGCGCAATTGAAAAACTACATTATAACCATTGGGGATAATCAGGGGGCATGCATCATCAGAAACTGGAGGCTATCGTAGGGACCACTTCTGAAATGATGATAGTGTTAGCAGATAGAATGAGAAAAATCTGAGAAACTGCATTCCAAAATAAGGGATACAAGTAACACATTCTTTTTTGTTTGTTACATCTTTTCCCTATAGAGTGAGTGTTGATTTAATATTCTAGAAATTTGAATTGTGCAGAGATCAACAATGCACAAAGCTTGATAGAGAAACTTCTAATGTGTTTGAGAATGCAAGAACAGTACCACTGCATATGTAATTGTAAATGTACAAAAAGTACATAGCATCTTTTGACACACCTTTTTTGCCACTATAAATTTAAAATGGAAAACCAAAGTCTTTTGAATAATGAGAACACCCCACCAGCATGCTGGCCCTAAAGCACTTTGTTGAATGCCAATAGTACCCTACCAGGCTGGCACTTGTTCTGTGCTTTCTTTACAGTGCCTTCCTCAGAGTGACCACCCTTTCCCAGCCGAGCCTCTACCCAACTGGGGGCATAATTTCAAGGTGCACTGCCCTGCCAGATGACAATGTAGATCGTAAACCTCTTGGTATCTCCTTCCATCCCCACTTCTGGAAACCTTTCATAGCATAGCGCTCCCTTGGTCTTCAGGGCTGAAGCTGCCTTGGAGGTAGATGCTATAGGGGGCAAGAGGAGGTGTCACTCATGAGCACATGTGCACACAGGCTCACAGATGTGGGCACACAGCACCCCCCACACCCCCAATGAGGGCAGGTCTTCGCATAAAGCTTATTCCATTCTTAAATCACTGTAGCTATGTCCATGGTAAAAAAAAAAAAAAAAAAAAAAAAAGTTATAAAAGTATCTGCAAACTCGTTTGAAGTTCTAAACCTTTGGGGAAGGAAGAAAAATAATTTCTTTCTTTTAGGGCCACATGACTATATAATTATTTAAAACTTTTCTCTCATTTGCTTTGTTTTTGCCTATAACTACTATACTATCACACTAGAAAGAGGCAAAATTATTCACTTGCATGTGCATGGATAAAGGGTCATATCCTAATTTTTAGTCATAGTTCAGTAAACACTATGTAAGAATTATTGAACTACTGTTTTTCATGGTGGCTGTATTATGAATACAGCGGCCATTATCTAAAGAAGCCCTTTATTATATAATATTAATGATGGGTAACCACTGCTCTGTGGCCTAATTGTTAAGTGCTTTGATAAATAAAATATTTGTTCCACATCCATGTCTTTATGCTATATCTTCCTTTATATCTCCCTTAATAATAGTTATATTTTCTAGAATTAATATTAGAGGTCATCCACCTAAACTGTGCAATAATATTATTGTAATTATATTACAATAATATGTAATATATTTTGCAAGAATAGTTCTTATAGTGTACTACACAGACATAAAACTGGATTTTCAAGCAGATATACTTTGCTTGAAACAGCAAACATTCACAAAGAGACTTTTGAAAATTGTAATTAAAATCTGTAGGCTGATATTTAGGTATGAATAATACCTGTTAACTTACTTAAAGAAAAGGATAGTATAATTGTATTATAATAGAGGTATTTGGATATAAATAAAATAAAATAGAAAAATAAAAACTCTCTTTACAGTATGGGAAATGTACCAAACATTAAAATGTTTTCAGATACAGTGGTCCTAGAGTGGGCTAATTCAGCAGCTCAATTGCTTCTTCACTAAGATAGAATCTCTGTAAATTTATGCTCTATCATTCTTATCATTTAGGGTTGCCAGATTAAGTGTAGAATATGTACATTTAAATTTCAGATAATGCATAAATTTTTTATTTCCTGAACTATTATTTATTACCCCAAATCCAAATTTACCCGATGTACTGCATTTCTACTGAAATCCATGTACCACATGTCCCTAGGCTAGCTTCTGTCATGGCCAAGACAGCTGCCGTCACTCCTAGTGTAAATATGCAATATCACAGTAAGGAATTACTATTATTATTATTATTATTATTACTATTATTATTATTTTGGCTAGTTCAGCTCTGCCCTGAGGGCTTGGCTGGCATGGCATGTGGTGCCAGGGATCAAAGTGTGGCTCCCTGCACCTGCCTAAACTTGCCTAAGCAGCCACTTCAGACCACTGAGCTATTTTGCCAGCCCCAAATAGGGATTGTTTTGATAAGAAATTAAGTAAATTAAGTGGTATTTTCATAGGTAGCTTCAAACTATAGATTACTGAGGTGAATCTGAGGTTTTGAATTTTTTTAAAAAAATGTATTTAGTACAGGGTCCACAGGGTCTCCCTACACAAATCGGACTCGTAGTGATCCTCCTGTTTTCAGCCTCTCAAGTGCTGGGATTACAGATGTGAACTACCACACCCAGTCTCAGAATCTGAGGTTTTACATAATTTATTCTAATTTTAGATACTTAGTCATAAAATGTCATTGACTTTGTTTATGACCCAGGGACAGGAAGTTGAACTGATATGTTTAGGCAAAAGCCTCTTTCTTTAACCTGTAAAACTTTAAATTTTGTTTATGAGACCCTAAATTCTATTAGAGCTGGAGAAAAACCCATTGCATCTGAAAAAAATCAAGAGAGCTTTTTTGTTGACTATTTTGAACTATCTGGAAGAAAACAGCTCATGCAGTTTCCTTTTTCTCAAGCGGACCACAGGTCTTTCTGCACATTCGGGCTCGGCGGTCTTTCTGCCTGCCTTCAGGGCATTGTTCACATTATCTGAAGCTCAGTTTCCCAAGTTCCCTTCCTCCTTCTTCTGAGCCCCCTTTGAAAACATGCCCACATCTTGATGGCACTATTTGTCCATGGTTAAGGGCTCATGGTTCTAAACAGCCTAGATAGGCTAATCTAGGTTCATGTTGACCCTGCTGGTATGTTGGGCCTCGGAGGAAGTTACCAGCTTTGGTGATTTCACATGTTCTACCTCTAAAAAGCTCTTCAGGAATGCTGCCAGTGTAGATACCTTCCCGACATGCAGCACCACTCACAGAGGAGACAGGAGCTTCACAGCAGAGGCTGCTCTTCACGGCTCTGACCACTTGGGTCTCGTAACCTCCTCTGTCTTTCATTTGCTCCTAGCTTTACGTTGCAGATCACAGGCTCTGCGGGCCTTCTCCCCGCCCTGCTTCCTGTCTCATCCTGAGTGATTCATGCTTGACTTCAATATTTATGAAGATGCCCCACCCAACACCCAAGACTCATAATGTCTTGACCTCTGCTCAACAGGCCTTTTCTTTTGGGCTTCATTCCATTGCCAGTGCCACACCCCAGGACAGCCTTGTGATCCTCAGCAGCTCTGCATCTTCCCATAATGACACTGCAGCATCACACTGTCTTTCTTGGAGTTCAAGCTCCTTTCTTCTTTCAGGTCAGCTTACGAGCATTCCGAGGAACCTAAAATCTTAGGAAGACAGCCGAGAACCAAGTCTCTGAGGCCCTATACAAGTTTGCTGCTTCCCTTCCTGCCCTCCTCTTCTGTCTTCCTATAGCCGAGTTTGTCTCAGCCACCGAGCCCTCAGCTTCCTCTCTCCCGACCACTGTGATCGGACTCAACTGCTAGACTCCTTCACTTAGAAGTTAGTTTTCTTAGGTAAGTGCAGGGGCCAGAGTTTGATGCCTGGCTCTGCATGCCGTGCCAGCCTCACCTTCAGGTGCTCTGAGCCTGTGATGGAGTCTGGGTGTGGTGGCACATTAACCCAGCACTAGGGAGGCAGAAATCGCGAGGATCACTATGAGTCTGGGCTACATAGTGAGACCCTGCACATACACACACACACATACACACACACACACACACACACACACACACACACACAGAAGTTAGTTTTCTGAAAAACAACACATGTGTACCTACAGCTGCTAAATAAAGACTTACTACTGTCACAGGGCACCTCCAGGACACTCAATAGTAAGGTGGCACCAATGTGAGGTGGGCCAGACTGTGCCCACAGTGCTTGACACCCCTCTGTGCTAGCAGGGTGCCCCTGAACAAGTAGCATGATGGTATTTGTACCCTGCCTTCTTCTTCTGCGTGAAAGGGGATTGTAGTCAAGCATTCCTTTTAGGTACATTATTGTGAATAACTAAACAGACATTTATAATGTGCTCAGAGAACTATGGACCTGTTGAATAAGCAATTGTTTTACTTCTTCCCTGTAGTTTTCTGCTTGTATACAATAGCAGCCATTCCAAGTCTTCATTCCGGTTAATTCTCCAAAAACTCAGGGTCCCTCACTTCACATATATGCTGTCTAATTCTCAGTGTATGTAGATGAAAGTAGAGATGAGGTCCTGTAATTATTTCCCCTTGAAAAGCTTTCACACATTGGGTTGGGCAATGATATTTTTGGGTGACTCCCAAAGTCCAGCCAATAAAAACAAAATTAGGCAAATGAGAATACAACAAACTAAAAAGGTTCTGCCTAGCAGAGGAAGCAGTCAACAGAGTGAAAAGACAATCCACAGAGGGGGAGAATATATTTGCAAATAATACACCTGATAAGGTGTTATTATCCAAAATATGTAAGAAACTCAAATAATAGCAAGAAAAGAGTTTGATTTCTAAAGTGGGAAATGACTTGAATAGATATTTCTAAAAAGAAAATATTCAAATTGCCAACAGGTGTATGAAAAAAATGCTCAGTGTCACTGATCATCAAGGAAATCAAAAGCATAATGAGATATTATTTCAGACTCACTAGAATTGCTTGAGTCAAAAGGACAGAAGATAACAGATATTGAGGAGGATATGGAGAGAAATGGGAATACTTGCACATTGTTGTGAGAATGTATGCTGGTCCAGATAGTACTGAAAATGGTGCGAAGATCCCTCAAAATAGGGAAATATAGAATTAGCATTTGATCCAGTAATACTACTATTGAATATGTATTCAAAAGAAATAGAGTATATTGAAGAAATATCCATGATCCTGTGTTTATTATAGTATTTTTTTCACAATGGGCAAGGTGAGAAATCAATCTAAGCACCCTGTGTGGATGGATGATGGATGAATGGATGGACGGACAGACGGACGGATGGACAGATGGACAAATAGATGGATGGATGGATGGATGGATGGATGGATGGATGGATTATAGAATCATGTGCACTGAAAGCAATTCTGTCACTGTGACTATGGAGCTCAACATAGAAGATGCTATTTTTAGTGAAATTCGTTAGGCACAGAAAGGAAAATACCACATGTTTCTTTTAGCATGTGTGGAATCTAAAACAGAAATTAAGAAGTAGAGAGAAGAATTTGATTACTAGAATCTGGAGTAGTTGTGGACAGGGTGTGGAGAAGATATTGCTCAAAACTTTATTTAGATAGCAACAATAAGATTTAGACATCTACTACAGTATGGTAGCTATGGTATAGTTAATAATATATTGCATTATTTTTTTAATGTCTTTAGGACAGGGTCTACAGGGTCTCACTACACAGATCGGACTTGCAGCAATTCTTTCATTTTCAGCCTCCCAAATGCTGGGATTATAAGCACATACCACCACACCCTGTCTCAGTCACCTTCTCAACACGCCCCGGGGATAGGGCTGGCACAGCACACCAGGGATTGAACCCTGGTCCTTGTGTCTGCCCAAGCAGGCGCTTTAGTCCACTGAGCTATCTAGCCAGCCCTGCATTCTTGAAAAATGCTTAAAGAGTAGATGTAAAATATTTTCACCAGGCCAGAAGCCAGGCGTGGGGGTGTGTGGCTGTCCTGCTAGTTCTCTGGGAGGTTGAAGCAAGAGGGTCACCACAAACTTGAGGCCAGGCTGGACTAAATAGTGAGTTCAAGGGCTGGGAATATAGCTTGGTTACGGAGTGCCTGCCTGGCAAGCCCAAGGTCCTGAGTTCAATTCCTGGTACAAATAAATGAATAAATAAGAGTTCAAGGTCACCTGACACTGCAATGGTGAAATCATGTCTCAAAACAGAAAGTATTCTCACCACAAAAATGACAGCTATGTAAGGTATATTAATTAGTTGTGTTTATTCATTCCAAAGGATATATGGGTATATTTTAAAACACCATGGTGTGTGTCATAAATATGTATAATTTTATCAATTTTAAAAGTAATAAAATATAACCCACCTTTAAAAGATGTATCCCCTCAATACTTGTGTATTTGAAACTACTTCCCACCTAAAAAAGTAATTATAAAAGGGGGTAATGTCAAAATGAATTGGGAACAAAACTTAGGGGTCAGACCTTTAGGGTGCACCATTTTTCTTCAGCATTGGCCAAGCAAGAGAACGTGGTAGGGCTTCCCTCTTCTCTTTGTACCCACACCAAGTGTGTGTGATTTTACGACCATATATTTGTATAATGATTTTCCTACGCTTTGGTTCTGTTAGCACATTAATCGCCTTAGACTGAGCACTCCTGCTGGCTCCTCTTGCCCCGTCCTGAAAGCAACAACCCACAGAGTCCGACTCCAATGCTGTCCCCGCGCTTCATCGTTTTGCTGCAGCTGCTGTCGGTGTGAGCAACGCCATCTACACGGTCCCATCCAGAGGCTGCCTCTCAGTTTCACCTGGGCCAGCTTCGCAGGGCTTTGCTAAATGGATGACTCCTTTCATTTCATGAGTATGCTTGTGACATGTAAAAACTACATTCCTCACAGAAATTGATCCGCATACACATTCCACCTTGATCCTTTTCACCTCCCCTCCCCTCTTCCCTCCTCCACCCCCAGATCCTCTCCATATAGAACCCCCATTTCCTACCATACATCTTTTATTTTGCTCTTTCAGTTATTTAAATATTGATTTTTTTTCATATTTTCTTGTCTTTAAACCTTTGTTTCCAGCTGTCTCCCGGGCATTGTCTTCTCTCGATTTTCTCTCTACCTCTCTAGTTTACCTTTCTCAGTCTCCTTTACTGAATTCCTCTCCTTTCTCACCATTACCATGTGGAGTACTTCAAAACTTCTCTTCTTCATCTTCCCAATTCCCTCCTGGCGTCTCCATCTAGTTGTTTAGCTTTGGATACCACCTATTTGTTTAGGACTTCTTCAATTACATCCCACTCTCATTTTTTTCCTGAACTCTTTCCTCATATTCAAGTACCTATGCAACAGCCCCACTTGGATGTCTAAGTGGCTCTTCAAGCTTAACACATTCAAACAATGCTTGTTTGCCCCGGAGCTACTCTGCTGGAAGGTCTTCTAGCTGCTCCTGGGAAAATCACAAACATTCTTAAATCCTTCCTCTCTGTTATATGTTGATTCCAATCCATAAGCAGATTCTATTATCTTTTCAAGCTAGAGCCTCAACTGCTACCACATGTCACCAGTCCAGAAGCTCCCACCCTAGTACTAGTCTAAGTTATCCCATAAGCCTCTTGCTTTTCTTCTTTACCTTTGTAGCTACCTTATTAGTCAGTTTTAGGCACAATAGCCAGAATTGTTTTGAAAACATAAGTCAAATCATGGTGTCCCTCTGTTTAACCTCCAAATGCCCCTGCTCTCATACAGTTCACATTCCTTCAGTGACCTGAAGACTCAGCTTGATGTGGCTCCCCGACCTGTCTTCACCCAAGAAAAGTGTGTGAACTGGACTGAGGAACTCTGAAGCACACAGCAGTGATGCTGACAGGAGAATGCAGCCTAGCGGAGGAGAATGGGGAGGCGGAGAATTAAAGAATGTCAGAAAGAGAGAGAAAAGAGAATAATGAACTCCGACAAAAATTATAAACATAGCAAGGCTGGAAAGCACCATGGGATTTGGTGTTTTAGAGCCCATTTATGATTATTAGCTCATTAGGTTTATAAAGCTTCCTTTGAAAGTAGCAAGAGGTCTTACCAGGATCACAAGGAAAGAAGGCTCTCTGGAATTAATGATTTTAAATACACACACACACACACACACACACACACACATACATCAAGCCAAACTTGCATCCAGACTTCCAGCTCTGAGCTGTGCTTCCTAATACCGGGGGCCACCTCTCCACCAGTATGTCTTATAAAGACTTCACATTTAACCTGCCCTAGCATGTGCTTTTTTATGTTCTCCTATCTTGCTCTCTGAGCCTTTCAAATCTGAATGCCTTCCCTCTCTCTACTGCTATAACTTGGGACTTTCTCCACTGCCTCCTTCCATGGTACTGAATAAACTTTCCCACTGGCTCCCTTGCCTGAGGTCAGCCCAGCTATTTCCACTCTGTAGTGTGTAGTCATCTTCCCATAGAACATTTTAGTTAGAAACTGAAAACTGGGCTAGGGAGATAGGGAGATAGCTCAGTAGAATAAGTGCTTGCCTTGCAAGCACAAGGGCCTGAGTTCAACCCCCAGTTCTGCTAAAAAAAAAAAAAAAAAAAAAAAGGAAAGAAAGAAACTGAAAACCGCTTCCAAATTCCTTCAGGCAACAGGGCAGCCCCTTAGGCCTCTGAAGATTGTCCACCACCCACATGCTAATCTCAGTGATGACAATCTTCCACTTGACTTTGTATAATCCAACTGAAGTACAGTACATGGGCTATGAACATACCCCACATGATGAGTAATCTCTCGTGTTATAAATATAAATTTAAATGTCTTAGAAATGAGTTAGCTACCACATTAACACTTTAAGAAAACATTTCTGTCCACATCAGTCATAATAATTCTCTATGAATGCATACATTTTTATAATAAATTTATATAATCATGCATAATTTCCCCTTATACCTTCTTTAGCTATTCCTCGGAACACTGGAAAAGGGATTATCAAAAACAGCAGTGTATTAACTTTATTATTATTTATTATTATTATTGGAGGTTTTTTTGTTTGTTTGTTTGTTTGTTTGTTTTGGTGGTACCAGGGATCAAACTCAGGACCTTGTGCTTGCTAGGCAAGCACTTATTCCACTGAGCTATCTCCCCCAACTATGTTAACTTGAAACAAAATTAAGAAAAAAAAAGAAAACAAAGGGTGAGGATGAAGCAGAGCTATAACTGAGGTTTAAGATGCACAGCGTGATGACCTGCTTTTTGGTCGGCTGCTGTGGGGAAGCAGGCTGTGTACCCCAACTTCTCAGGCAGCTTATGTTACCATGGAGACAGAGTCAGTTGGCCAGATTCCAGCGGCCTCGAGCTGAAAAGTGTATCTATCCTGGTAGGTTCAACCATTCTTGGGACACTATGGTATAAGGAAACTTTTCCTAAATTATCCTAGAGAATGCAGAGTGACATTCTAAGTGCAGAGCATCGCTATTAGAGGCAGCAAGTATGGTTACAGGCGGGTGCGTCTGTCCTATGAGTCACAGAGTAATTTTGTAACAAGTGGCTTTCTGGAAATCAGTGGGTATGAAATACTCTGAATGTTTCTCTTTTAGAGAAACTTCTCAATATTGTCTTTCCTTGTTCATGTTTTTTTTTTCTTTAATTATTACTTTAATTGGAAAAACGTGGAGAGTTCCATGTAATAATTCATGTACAGCACATAGACAGTGTGTAATGATCAGACCATACTAGTTACCATTGTTGTCCTTACAAACATTTAATTAGAGTTTTAAATAGTTCTAAGGTAAAAATTTGCAAACTTTGGGTCCTATGTCAGGTTTGCCTGGAAGCGCAGGTTTTAAGCTAAGAAGTCAAATTCCTTCCTTTCTTATCAGGAACATTGTTTCCATCCGGCAAATCTGAGTGCAAGAACGTGGCTTGACAAGAGGTGCTGAAGTCTTGGGCTTTTACCTCTAGCAGAAAAATAAGTTTTCCTAGGAGGACTCAGAGGTAGAAGAATACCCTCAAATTCATACCGATTCTGTCTCTAGTTTTGAGTTTTCACCACAATTCTGGCTAGATGGAATTACAAATTTTGGACTGAAGTATCAACTTCACTGATGGTGGTAAGCGACCTAGATACTAAAATCTTTATTTTCCATTTTAAGAGTGTTTGAGATCTGATAATAGAAAGGCAGTGTTTCCACCGTTGTCTTTATCAGTGTTTGTAGGGCTGCTGATATACCTGCTGCACAGAAAGGAAACATTCTTCTGACTGTAGCCTTGATATGATTGACTGTATGGTTACACATTTCCTCTGCTGAAATACAAGTAACTGGCTCAGCTAGGCCGTCAAACTTTAAAGATATCTTAAACAACAATGTATACAGCTCAAGGCAGCTCTAATCATTTGGCAGGAACACTAGCAGGTCTAGCTCAGTTCTTGCCAGAGCTGAGGGAAATGTTTTTTTCTGTATATCTATGTATAGGAAGTAGATTTATCAAAGAACCTGCTTATGTATAGAGCTGTATGGTATTGTACAGTACTGCATGGGAAACCTCTGGTAAAATTTACCCACATTTCTGCTATGGACACCAATACAAACACTACATCCGAGTGATAACGCTCCATCTTGGTGTTTTGAGACAGGAGATCTCGCTACACCATCCAGGCTGGCCTGGAACTCACAGTGGAGCCCCAGCTGGCCTCAAAGTGGCAGAGAGCCTCCTGGCTTCTCCTCCTGAGTATTGGGATTGCAGATGTGTGCCACCATGCGGGGTTGTCCGACTTCACTCTGAACCATCACCACACCTTGCCACTCTGCACCCCTATATCCCTTAAATGAGGGTGTTAGGGCTGGGAGGAACCGAAGTCTCCTTGCACCTTTTAATGCCAGACATAGCTGTTTCGTAGTCTGTCTGCACGTCAGTGCACCTGTCATAGTATATTGCTAAATTGTCTTAAAACTTGATTATTTGGGAGGGTGAGGCAGGAAGCTCAAAAGTTTAAACCCCTCCTGGGAAGTTTAGAGATACTGTTTCAAAATTTAAAAATAATTTAAAAGGAGTATGGGAATATAGCTCCATGTGAATGCTAAGTTCATTCTCTAATACACACACACACACACACACACACACCAACAACTGTTAAAATTTTATTTTTTACTATAATGGCTATAAAATATTTTATTGGGTAGCCTCTTTTCTCACATATGTTTTTGGTTTTTCTACATAAATCAGACTAGAATAGCCATTTTTACCCATTATTTTTTCTTTCCACCAGATGAGGTACATAGTAAAGGTTATAGCATAATTTATGGTGATACAAAAAGAGATTACTTGTATTGCATCATTGAGGGAAAAACATTAGAACATGTAAAGAAAAAAGAAAAAAAGTAGAGGGAATGAAAATATGAAGAGGGAGGAGACCAGCATCAAGAAAGGCCTCCATTGCCGGAGGAAACCCTGAGATAGATCTACTTTGGTCATTACTGTGACTCCAAGCCCTGACAACGTCTACCTCAGTATGAGCACCTAACAGTTGCTGTGTGAGTGAATAAAAAAAATGAAGACAGAAATGCCATATGCCAAGTGTGCAGAACTAAACTCATGCTGGCTTTCACACGTTTGTGAACTAGACATGGATGTAGGTAAACAGGGCTATCCTACATCTGTAACTTGGTTTCAAGTGTCAGTGACAAAGGAGAGGCCTGTCCTGCTTTGCACCAGAATTCTCTTGATCACAGACTGACAGATATCATAGAGCATCATGAAACACCCCTCTGAGCAAGTGTTGTAACTATTCTAGAGGAAATGCTGGGTATAAATGATTTAGTTCCATAATATCATTTGTATATCTGTTGAACACTTTGAAATATATTTGTTCTGTCTACACATGTGTTTGTTTATGTTATATCAGTTTTCTCTAAAACAGTGAAGGTATGTATGATATCCTAATTGGTTCAAGTGTTAAAATATTCATAATGGCCACTGAAAGCCTCCTGAGAAAAATTCTGTGTGATAGAGAGGAGGCTGTTGATATGGGTTCTTGTCTCTAAGTAACTCTGTCACTCTGTAGTTCCTGAACTTAGCTAGGCTGCTTAAACTTCCTGAGTTCAGTTTTCCTCCCCTAGGAAAGGAAAAGGGGGCAGCAGATGACCCTACCCCCAAGATGGCTGCCTCCCATCCCTCCTCAGCTGTGAACTAGGGAGAGGCTGAAGTCTCATGGCAGATGAGGGCGTGCACTCTGTGGAGCACTCTGTGGCCAAATTCAGCTCCCCTGTCTAGAACATGACAGCAATGCAGACACTGAAGAGTCCTTTGCAGTAAATGACACCGTATAAATCTAGCCCTAATATGCTACTGGCACGAAGCAAGGACTCAATTAATAGCATCCATTTTTAACATTGTTATTTCCTTGGCTGCCCTGAGATAAATGCTTCTCCACTGATTATTGACATCACTGTGATTAAAGTATTAACATTTTAAGGTACTGACTTTGGTTGACTTCCTATTTAAAAATAGAAAGCATAGGCACAGGCGATCTTTAAAAATCAAGCAAAAATAACCTGTGTGTTAACCTTTACCCTGTGGTTCTTTTTTTTCTAATTCTATTAATAAAAAATCAGACCAGTACTAACGTAACAGGCTCCCTGTGCTACCTAACAGCTATAATAAATGTTCCTGCCTCCGAGGAATTGTAATGGAAATTTGCTTCATATTTAAGTTGTATTTGACCCAAGATTACAGGGAAGTTTTTACTTTTATTCTTAGTTCTTAACATTAAAGCTACTAAATCTCTTAATTTTTATTATATGTAAATTGCATCTAAATACAAACCAACAAAAATCATTGCTAGGGAGCATAAATACATATGAAGGCTGCATACATTCTTATAACTTAAAAACAACCACAAAAGCAAAAGGCAAAAAAATCACCCAAATGTAGGAAACTGAGTATTTTACTCTGTTTTAGCTACAGCAGGAAATACGTGTTTGTTTATTTTGACCCCAGTACTTTCACAGCCGGATTAACTTTCTTAGGATTTCCATTCCCTTTACCAACACTTGTCACTCTGTCTGTGGAAACTGATAGTTTGTAGGAGCTCCCAGAGAACACTTGCATCAAATCCATGCTCCTTGGCTTGTTCCTACATGTTAGGGATGGATCTCTTATAAACAGGGGAGGTTTTTAATCATAGGAGAACTTGTTCTATCTGCAGTCGGCTTACGATAATAGGGTGGGCTCCCTTGTGTTGAAGATGATTTTAGGGGATATCAGATGGTGTCGCAGGAGTTCTGGGTCAGTAGGATGTGTTTATGGTTGTCTCCTTGTTCATTCTAGGTGTCCTCTCATTTATGACGTGTGACCATCAACGCATCACTAGCGGCTTGTTGAACTTCTGTTACAAGGTTTCCCCCATAATTCACGGTAAGTAATACATCCTATATAGAGAAAAAAATATAAACAAAGTTATAAATCTTGAATCCCTGCATGTTAAATATCCAAACTCCATCAAAGCAATGATTTTTATTTATTGTAGTAATTCCACTTAAACCGTTCCTTAGGGACTAGCTTACAAATTTTTGCAAATCTAGACCTATTTCTCATAATATTTTATTGTTTAACTCTCATGGAACTTCACTCAATAAAAGATATTTTATTTTATGCAATTATTTACTTATTCATTTATTCATTTTGTGGTGCTAGATATAGAAGGCAAATGCTCTACCACTGAGCTACATCCTCAGCCCTATAAAAGAAAGTTTAAAAGGTTACATAGTGAATTTTCATAGAACTGTATTTATTATTTATTGTATTTTAGGGAAAGGTCTACAGGGTGTTCAGGGTCTCACTACTAGATCAAACTCGTAGTGATCCACCTGTTTACAGCCTCCCAAGAGCTGGGATTACAGGCGCATGCCACCACACTCAGTCTCAATTGCTTTCTCAGAGCTCCCTCGGGGTGGGGCCACTGGGGAGATCAAACACCACCCCTGTGCCTGCTTGCAGGTTCTTTAATCTGCTAAGCTATTTGGCTGGCCCTGCAACTTTCTAATAATTGCCTATGCTACAATTATTTTTTCTTTGTCAAAAATTAATCAGAATAAAAAGATTAAATATATATGTATATATACATATATATTATTTCTAAGTTCAAGATGAAAAAGGAGGACTGAATATTTGCTAAGCTATGGTTGGATCTCATGTGTCTGTTGTCAAAGTGCTATCCGAAATAATGTCCTTACTGTGATGTTCTACCTGGTGCTTTCTAGATGATGACAGTAGAGGGAATTGATGGAGTTGAAAGTTAAGAAATAACCAGAAACAGTGCACCGGGGTCCTGTCGGTGGCTGGCAGGAACCCCACTCTCTCCCCATTTGGTCCACCCTCAAACTTGCCAGGCCTTGTTCCCTTTGGCTTTATTTTTAAAAATGCATTTCTGGAGAGTGAGGAAAGGTTTTGTGCTGTGTTTTCAATGACTCACCCAAAATAACTCCATTCAACTTGTAAATGGTCCTGCTCTGAATGCAGATTGTGTTTGTTCTGAGATGGGCTCCAAGGAGCTGCAGTCAGGAGATTAGAGAAGGGAAACGTGGTGGGAGAGGCTGGCATAGTTTGCATTTATTCAGGTTCAGGCACAAACAAGGAACATACTTTTGTTTTATGAAAAGACTGTGTGTGTGTGTGTGTGTGTGTGTGTGTGTGTGTGTGTGTGTACACGTTAAAGCACTGCTACATTTAAAGCTTTTGAAAATCCCTCAGTATGAAATACAACGGCCACATAAATGTGGTCCTTAACCTGCCTTTTCTGGTCTTCATAAAATATTGAAAGGGAGATTTACATATACATACATAATTCCAAATATATGTATAGTGAGTAAATATATTAAAAAGTTCTGAATGGTTTGAAAAAAGATACATAATACAGAAGCCAGATATAATCCTCAAATAAGAACTGTAAATAACTAAAAAAACTGTTAGAGGTAAATTGAACACATTACAAAACAGTGCTAACACTGGGAAACTCAATACTGATTATCTTCCCTGTTCTGAGGCACATTACAGAACAATCCTTAGGATGTACTGGTATTTGACATGTATAGATACATCTCTTTAAATGCTTGTTTGATTCAAAATGTCAAGACAGCTTTTCAAGCAGGATAGAGAAGAAAAAGAAAAGACATTGATTCAAACTTGAGCACATAAGCCTCCCAGATGAGTAAATACTTTGGCTTTCCTGTTCAGTATGTCCAGTGAAGAGGATTTCAAAACCTGCTTTGAGTTGTCTCATGAATTCATGAGACAGGCCAATAAAGTGCATTCTGCTGCATAATCTTGCTGACTCTTTTGACGATGAAGAGTAGATGAGCCATTCTTACCTGTTGCTCAGAAACAGGAGTGAAGTGAGCTACTGTAAAGAAGACAAGCATGAGGGCTGGAGAGAGAGCTTGGTGGGTGGGCTAAGCGCCTGCCTGGCAAGCGCAAGGACCTAAGTTAAATTCCCAGTACCACAGGCCATGCCAGCCTGGAAGTGCCTTGCTGGCCCTAATACTGGGCATGCCTATAATCCTAGAGTTTGGGAGGTTGAGAAAAGGAGAATCACTACGAGTTTAATCTATACAGTGAGCCTCTGTAGACCCTGTAACAAATACATTGAAAAAAATTTAAAAATTAAAAAAGAAAGAAAAAAGAATTGAAACTGAAAGTAGCCAGGGAGGGGAAGGAAAAGCCCTGTGTTACATTAGGAGGCAATGTATTTTGTGCCTTTTTGACCAGCCTTTTCTTCTTCCACTTGCCTACACATCCAACTCCCTTCCTCCCTTGCCCATAGGCAGCCATGCAGCGGTCTTTTGTATCCTGATGTAGATTCTTGAAGTCTGAGAAGTCTGCAAGGCTCTCCAGCAGCGACATCTCAGGCTGCTGGGATAACAGTAGCACGATGCCAGCTCCCTTTACATCTTAAATAGAGATGAGGCCCAGGAAGACACGATGACGCTTCTGGAAAGCTAGCCTAGATTTTATCTTTGGAGTTTTAATAAACCAGAAGAAGTTATTCATTTTAGTAAGAAATAATGATGCTTTGGGAATAATAATTTGAGGGCGATGTGCTAGAACAAGGAAGGAAGGCAACGACATCAACATGCTTAGTGTTCTATGCCTGATGTATAAATGGATGGACAAAATCTTGGCACTATTTTACCTCAAGAGAATCTTACACTCTAAATTCTCCAAACATGCTGGTTTGCTTTAGCTATCAGTAACTACACATCAATTACTTTGTAATACAATGTTTCCATTACAGGGTTTACAATGCGCTTGATTTTAATTTTAAATGAAAGAAACTTCCTTAAAAGGTTAGGTCTATGCAAAATTCCTTTTCAAGAGTTAAAATAAAAAATATTCTAACTTCTTTAGAACGTAGTCATATGCAACAAAATACCGGGAAGCTTACATAGTCTGTGTAGACTGTGCACAAAGCATATAGTTGCTTGGTATGTTATACTGTGTCTGATTTTGGACAGAATTTAAATCTTCTTGCTCACAATACTTAAAAATCTACAAAGGGAAATGTGGAAGCTCATTTTACTTTTCTATCATTTGTTTCCTGCAGTATCTTGTCGCACCAAAATGTAAGCAATAATCTTTACATTTTCCCAAACACTCCTCCCTCTATTTTCCTGTACTTTCAACGTGACATTTCCAGATTAAATGTAGGTTGTCAGTCCCTTTTCAGACCTCCCCAACTCAAGATAAGCGGTAAGTGACTTTCCTCAAGTATGAAAGTGAACACTGCAGGAGTTTTGGTCCTTCCCAGTGTTGTCATTTTGACAAATACCAAACATGAGTCTCTTTGGTCCTTACCCCAATCTCCTTTCAATATCTCACCATCAGCAGGCGTCTCTTTAAAGAATAGGTTTTGAGAGCCCAAGCCGGCATTTATTTTCTCGCGGGGGCGTTTTGTGAGAGTCAGTCTTCCTACTTGATCGCTATTTTTGGATGAGGGAGGTGGAGTTCGTCAAAGAAAAGATAACAAATCTCACTCCTTCCCAGCAGAAGTGGGGCCGGGCCCTACCCTCGCCCCGCCCCGCCCCCTACTGGCTACTGGCCCCGCCCCCATGCCGGAAGGAGGCGTGGTCGTCACGGGGGCGGGGCGCACGGCGCGCGGGGGCGGGGCGGGGCGGTGCTCCTCGGCTCCCGCGGCTCCCCGGCCACTCGCGCTCGTGCGCCGCGCCGGCCGGCTTCATGTGAGGCGCCGGTCCGCGCCCCCTCCTCGTCCCTCCCTCCCTGTCCCCTCCTCCTCCTCCTCGCGCCCCGGGCCCGCGACGGCCAGCCGCTGACGAGGGCCGGGGGGCGCGCCGCGGCGGCCGCCGTTCTCGCGCAGGCTCGGGCCGGCTGCGGAGCCCGGCGCGGCCATGAACCGGCCCGGGGCGGCGTCGGCGGAGGCGGAGGAGGAGCTGGAGTGGCAAGTGGCGAGCCGCCGGAGGAAGGCCTGGGCCAAGTGCCGCAGCTCCTGGCAGGAGTCGGAGACGGAGGACCTGTCCACCGAGGCCACGACGCAGGACGAGGACGAGGACGACGAGGAGGACCTGCCGGGCGCCAGGCTGCCGGCGGCGGCGGGGCGAGGTGCGCGGCGGCGGGCGGGCGGGCGGGCGGGGATGGGGGAGGCGGCGCGAGCCCACCTGGCGCCGCGGCCCTGACGCTGCCCGCTCTGCCCGCAGGGAGCGTGCCCAGCGAGAAGATCGCCATCTGGCTCAAGGACTGCCGGTGAGTCCCGGCGCGCCTGGCTCCGCAGGTCGGCGGGCGGCGGGGGCTGCGCACCGGAAAGCGCGCGGCGGGAGCTTCCTCCTTTCCGCGAGTGCTGTGGCCGCGGAGGAACTGGCGATCGGTTGACTTTGCACTTGCTGGACTGGAGCTCTCCCGCCCCGGGCCGGCGCTCGCTGCTCCGGTGGCCCTGTCGGGGCTGTAGAGAAGCCTCAGGATGGATGTTTTATTTTACTTTGTTCCGGCATCTGTGCCGCTGGCGCGGAATCCTTTTCCTTTCAGATGTGTTTCAGAAGGGTTTAATTTACACTCTCTGGGCTTTAATTTTATGCGTCTGCCCTGGTTGTGTTGGGAGCTGTTGAAACTGGCTAACTTTGTATGTGTAGTTTACTTCTTGGATATTGCTTTGTTGGGTGGCACTGAAATTCACAGAAGGAAATGGAGCTTTGAAGGCAGTCAGACGGCGTAAATCTGTTTAATTGCGTGCTTTGGCAACTGCTACAGACGTGTTTGATAAAGGACAGAGGCGGTGAATCATATTACATGTAAATCTGACTATTGTAAAATCTGCTGGTTGCATTTGTATTTGCTTCCAGTTTAACTGCAAATTACAAAACCTTACAGGAAGAGTGTAGTTTTTAAACTTTGCCTGGCTCTTCTGAGCCTATTTTGCTTTCTCATTTAAGTATATCCTAACGTTTTGCTCAAGTAGTAAAACTAGGGAAGATACTTGTTTTTACAAAGTGATTCTTACGCCAATGTATTTTTCCCCCTCAAAAGATAAACACAGCACCATATCGGCCATTACTATATTAATGTCCCATTTTGATAACCTGGAACCTTACAGAACGTCTTCTCAACAGAGTTATGTAAAGTTCGTTGGGGGTGTCAGAGACCCTCCTGAGATATGAAATATGTGAACCTTCTCTGTAGCGATGCACAGAGGCAGATGCGCGGCTGAAGACCCTGCCACTCTGGCCGCACAAGCCCTTGATTTCTAAATTAGTAGACGGTGGCCATAGATGTTAGGTGGCTCCACTCGGAGAATGGATTAAGAAATGTGTTCCACTGGTTCGCATAATTGTGAAGCAGCAGCATATTGTGAAAGTTAAAAGCTTCAAGTTATAAGCAAGCACTTTGAGGACATTTAGGAAAGGTGTTGTGAAATCAGTATATATGGTAGATTTCCTTTTAGAAAAATATCTGAAGAAGAATGCTTTGTTTACTTATTCTCAGGTTTTTTAAAACCTTTAATCTTAGAATTGATATAAATACAGAAAGTCCTAAGTAATGTATTGTCTTACGTCTGATATCTTAAAATAGATGTACTATTCAAAAGCATTTTATTGTTTAAACCAAACATTTATTCATTCTATTTTTTTTTTAAATAGAGAAAAGTCATATTTTATGGTGTGTAAGAATTCAGATTGTGGAAGAGATATTATCAGGCGGAGAATAAGCAGTACATCTTTTCAGAAGTGCAGTAGGAAATGCAAGCATCCAGCAGGACACAGTCTTCTCTGGAAATTCCAGAAGCCTTGTTGCTAAACTTGATTTATGTGGGTGGATTCTGTAAGGCAGGGCTCCCTGTCTCATAGGCTTTTTTTCTGGTTCTGCAGTTGCACCTGTTTTATACAAAAGTGTTTTTCATTTTTGCACGAAATGCTAGAACAAGTGGTCTTTTACTGTTGGCTGTATCATCGCAGATTTGACTGCTAAACTATGCGGCACTATTTTTTTTTTTTTTTTTTTCTCTTTTAAATAGCAGTGTACAGTCCTTCCCAGAATGGGACTTCCACATATTTTGTACATTAGGTGCAAATGACCCGAAGACAGCTTTTTTCCCCTTTGGTCAATTCTCAGATAGGCTTTGTTTTCACATTGCTGCCCATATCCTGAGTAGGGGTACTTTATTTCTTCCCTTTATTTTGATAACCATTTCTTTTTTGGCTTGGTGAAATAAATTGGGTAAATTAGTTTTGGAGGGGGATTTTGATAGAATTTGGAGGAGAGTAACCTTCTATTTTGCTTAAGTGCCATTTTCTGATAGTATGGAGTCTGGACAGACTGATGCAATGTTTTTGGCCTAGGAAAGGAACCTCTAAGGCAAAAGACTTTTTAGTTATACAAGTGAGCTAATAGAGTTTTATTAAAATATATACAAAAACTTAAATTACATTTTTTATTAATATCTGTATAGTAAAAAAATACACATAGTAATTGCTTATGATTTATGTACATTTCAAAAATACTAATTTCCAGAAAACTACTCAGAAACTTTCAACTTTTAAACATCTTTTCACTTAGCCTTTCTTTGGTATTTTTGTGATTGAATCTATGTTGGATGTGAATTTATGGCGGATGTAAATTGTTACTGATAACAGATTTGTATCACAAAGCAGAATTTTTGAAATAGAACTGTTGCTTTCTAGTTTTCAAAATGGAACTGTTTCTTTCTGTGACTTAGATTTGGGAAAAGCAAAAGTGTATTTATATTTCAGAAAAGAAATTTGAGTCACTTGTGTTTGTAGGACAAAAATGTGGGAAGAATTTTAACAAAGACTGATTTTTAAAGTTAATACTCAGGCCAATTTTTTGGTGTGATTCAAAATGAAGTGAAGGGCGGGGCATGGTGGCACACTCTGTAATCCCAGCTGGTGGGAGGCTGAGGCAGGAGGATTGGTGGGAGTTCGAGACCAGCCTGGGCTGCAGAAGTGAGCTCAAGGCCAGTCTGAACTGCATAATGAGACCCTGTCTCGAAAAGATAAAAAAAAAAAAAAAAAAAACAAGAAAACAAGTGAAGAAGGTATGTGTTTTCTAGTTTGAAAGCAGCAAGTGATTTGGAAGCTGTAGAGCACATAGACCTTGAGGTGCAGGAGGGACTTGGATGGCGTGCAGAAGTGGGAGTGGTGAAGATTAGGGAAGCTGAGCCTCAGTTCTGGTCAGAGTAAGCTACCTGCTGCTGAAGGTGTACTTTCTTCTCTTCCTGTTTTCTGTCAGTATGGAGAAGATTGTGAGGGACAGATACTTTCGTACTGCTTGTTGTCATTCTTTGTTCTTACTGTTTTTGCAAAGAAAATGCCAACTCGTATCACCTGTGATTGGCATTCTTAGATTTAACTGCTGATAGATCAGGCATGTGATTATGTCTTTCCTGGTGAGGTGAAGTGACTTGGTGAAGTGACTTGACAGTAGGTGTTTGCTTAGTTAGTGGGACAGTACTTATGTAATCCACTCACATTCCTTGTGTGTTTGGGGAGGAGAGTAAATTGATTAGAGGCGTGCTTGGCTGTAGCTCCTCGGGCTGTTGGTTACAGTTCCCAGGTGGCTTCCACACAACTGAGGCTTCTGTGTTCTGTGGTTTCAGTACACCTCTGGGAGCCTCGCTGGATGAGCAGAGCGGCACTACACTGAAGGGTAAGAGGGGGTGGGCTTTCCAGATCTCTTCTTTGTGAGGGTCCTCTTTCATGGTCTTCCAGGTGCAAGTGGGTATATGAATTGCACAAGTGTTGTTCATGTGTATAAAATACAGTTGTGAGCGACATGCCAGAAGGGAGAGAAACCTCACCATAAGCCATAAAACAGGGTGAATTTAAACAAATTGCCAAACTTTTCGTACTGTCAGTTCTACCTTTTTATTGCCCAGTTAGATACTATAAAAACTAATTAAATATAGTTATGTGATTGGTTTCAGGGAGTATATATGCAGTGAATTAGGTCAACTTTAGCGCTCCATTTCTTTGCTTACTTTAACTGAAATTGCCACACCTGAAATTTTACCACGCTACGTAAGATAGACTTCTCAGGTTCAGAGTACAAGAATGTGCACGCAGTGGCGAGGCACCTAGAAAGCATTTATAGCATCAGGAAGATCTAACTTGAGCAGGAAAATCTAACTTGAGCGCCTGGTTTAATGTGAAGGGGGAAAGAGATGATTCCTCCAGGTTCGGGTTTTCCGTGAAACTCTGGGCTACAATCTCTTCCCTAATCAGACATCTTTCAGAGGCAGATAAATAGAAAATAGCCTGTAGACCTGGCTTTTCGGTACTTTACCTGGCCACAAGTATGATTTCTTAATGATACAGTGAAATCTTACGATTGCTTCTTGAAGTTATGTAATTATAATTTCTCAGTACCTTTAGGTCCAAAATATTTTCCTGTATCGTGTATTTTGCTTGCTCAGTTTGTTTGAACCCAAACAATGATTTCATATGGAGGTGGAGAAGGGCATAACTCTAGGGAGAATTTTCTGATTTCTCATGTTTCTTTTAGGCGTGCTTGTGAGAAATGGAGGAAGTTTTGAAGATGATTTGTCATTGGGAGCTGAAGGTATGTCTGTCGAGAAGAACTGTGTCTTCACGTAGCTTTATATTCTTTTTTTAAAAAATGGAAAAATTGTGTATGTTGAGGTTTGTGATCTTAAGAGTTAAATTTAAAGGTTTTGAAAATGGCTCACTTTTCACAGTACTTTCCTTTTATAGTATATGTTAATAATGTAGTCTGGCTTGTAGGCTAGTGTAGGGGTGGCTTTAAAACACCACCCCAAAATGTCTTTATCTGACTTTCCTGGACTTGAATGCTGGAAAGAACAGTTTGTGGCCGACTGGTGATCTGACGGAGAGGAGAGCTCTCCAGAAGAAGGAAGGAAGCTTAAATATTTATATATAAGAAAACTAAAGTGAAGCTTATTTTTAGTGTGGAATTATGTCGTATTTTTAACTTTGGCGTGTCTTTTTGCATTCGGGTATCTTTGCTGGTTTTTAGAAGGTTAGAAGACAGACAATAGTAGAATGTAGAAGCTATTGTATGATAGCTGTGCCAGCCTGCATTAGCATTTTTAAAGTGTACACTGGTTTTAATTTGTCTCAGGTTACATGTTTTCCTGTGGGATCATAATAAAACTTCCCACTGTGTAAAATTAAGACTTTATTATTTCACTGGTATTTTATAGTTCATTTGTGTTTTCTTTCAAGTTTAATGAGTTATTGGTGGCTCTTCGGCTTGTTATTAATCTGCTTTATTTAAAAATTGAGAATATGTTAAATGTTTAAAAGTTGTAAACAATTTATACACTTAACTTAGTACTGAATTTATACACTTAATTTAGTACTCTCAATTTTTTTCTGTTTTCAACCCGTTTGCAAGGTTAAGTCAGTTTTTCAGTACCTTCCGTCTGAACAGTCGGAAATACATGACTTGTTGTCAGGATATTCTCAAGGAATAGATCGTGTTAGGAGCAGCGGCTTTCTGCTTCCCAGGCAGGACGCCGGCACACAGTCAGCCCCTGTCTGAAATGCATTTCAGTATTGCTTGAAATCATACTTTTGAGATCCGCCTTAGCAGTTTCATAATACTGAATGATTTTATTGAAAACTAGGAACTAATAGAGAGTTCCACGGAAGACTAAAGCAGTTACGTTGTTTTGCTGAAAATGATTTCAAGGCTTTTTTCATGCTTGAGTAAATATTTAAGGAATGCTGTGTTAGGCTCCATACATGGCTATACAAAGAAACAAAAAGATGGCATGATCTTGCAGATCAGAAATGAAAACTTAAGTGGTCTGAGATAGTTATCTTGTCATTAATCTCATCCTTTGCATTTGTCTATGAAGATTGAAGTAGTAAATTTAGCTCTCAGCATAGCATTTTCTTGTTTCAACTTTGTTAATCTAGGATAACATTTAAAGGCAATTTTTAAAGGAGAGTATATTTTGAAATGAGTAGAATTTTTCAAGTTACATACATGGAAAATTGGTTGTAGTTGTAAATAAAAACATTGGAAGTAGGTCAATACTGTTGCAATATTAAATAATGCTTTTTTGCTCTTAGGATATTTATCATAAATAGCTTTTTAATTTAAATGTACTATGTATACCACATATTTGCTGCTGTTCTTGATAATTTCTTCTAACTTGCTAAACTTAATTAGCTAACTGTAGTTCTTTTTAAGTCTTCAAGTGTAAGCAGTAATTTTAGGTTGCCAGAAATTAGAATAGCCTCTAAAAGCTGCTGGTACCATTCTTATTGATCTATATTAATCATGTGGATTAAATGAGTCAAGGGAATACATTGAAATATTAGGCAGTTGGCTGTTCTATCATGGGTAACTTGTATTCTTGATAGTTGTGTTATTTTAGTTGTAATCCTTCTAATAACTATGTTTTACATTTATTTTATTTTTACCTGTAGCTAATCACCTCCATGAAAGTAATGCTCAGGCTGAAAATTGGTATGTAACTGTTTTGTTCTCTTTTTTTAAAAACTTAACACTAAGTGAAAAGAAAGCTTTATTTTAGTGTATGTGTGTGTGTGTGTTTTTTTTTAGCAATAATATCTTGGCCAAAGAGAGAAGACTCCAGTTTCATCAGAAAGGAAGAAGTATGAATTCCACTGGCTCTGGGAAAAGTAGTGGGACAGTCTCAAGGTAACTTGGTCTGAAGTTGTGGTGGGGTGACGTGGTATGCTGGCATGCTTGTCACATTTTTTAGCCTATGTTTGACTTTGTTAGTGTGCAATCAAAGGGATCTGAAGTGTTTTCTGGGTAGGTATAACTGAGCTGGAGCTTCTCTAACAAAAACATTAACTAAAAATCAACAAGTGTATTTATGATGCTGCTAGAATTCACTAATAAACATTTGGAGTCAGTTCAAGACACTTAGTAGTAGGGTAACTTCTAATTGTAGAGAATTAAAATCTCCCGTTAGGTATTCAGGTTACCTTTGATATAAAAATTAGATAAACTTTCCTAATTTCAAGCTTTATGCTTAAGAATTTTTAGCATATTAAACAAAAGATCACATTAAAGTAAGCCAGCATATGGGCCTGTGGGACCAGTATAAACTGTTATGCAATTATTTTTATTTTATTTTTATGTATTTAGTGCAGAGTCTGCAAGGTCTCACTGCACAGCTTGGACTCATAGTAATCCTCCTTTTTGCAGCCTCCCAAACCCTGGGATTACAGGCAAGCACCACCATGCCCAGTCTCAGTCACTGTCTTAGCACCCACCCGAGGCAGGGCTGGTGCAGAAGATTGGGGATCCAATTCCGAGCCCCTGTGTCTACCTGAGCAGGTGCTTTAATCCACTGAGCTATCTGGCCAGCCCCTGTTATGCAGTTATTATACTACAGTCTGAGCCTTTATCTGAAAAGACTAAAGCGTCCTATTCAGATTCCACCTAACTTTCCCACTCACTGAGATTTAGAAAGCCAGTATCATCATTGTTGTGAGAGGGAAGAAATAGGATCCATTTAATTCTTAAAGAAATCAGGGCAGTAAGTTCCCTGTACCTTTCTGACATCACTTCTGCTTCCTAAGTGGGAGTGGTGAGCTGAAAGTTGGCTCCTCCTGTGCTTGCTGAGGTGAAATTAACTTCATTGCTTTCCTGAGGTGAAGATAGCAAGAAAGCTCAAGCTCTGGGCTTGCTCTTCTGTAACAAAGTTTACAAACTTCCTTGTACATTTTTCCTTTTCATTTCATTATTCTGCTTTGCCCTTATTCTGCTTCATCTGTCCTTCAGTTATTTTTATTGCTTGACTGGGAAACCCTTAAAATGAGAGAAAAAAAAATGAGGTAAGGAACTCCTTAGAGTGTGTTCTTCAGGGTCAGCTCTTTTTTCCCACACAGACAGCCTCCAAGAGTGGCTCCCTGCTAATGGGTGTATTTCCATTGGTCCATGATATTGAAGATGTTGAAATAAATAATAGTTTAAAGAACAAAAATTGTGAAGATTTTATCATAAGAAAGCAAGAACATGATTAGTTTATAATGTGATTTCAACTATAAGTTTGCTTCACATCTTACTGCATCTTTTGTTCTGTTTTGGTAGTGTTTCAGAATTGTTGGAACTTTATGAGGAAGATCCTGAAGAAATTCTTTATAACCTTGGATTTGGACGAGATGAACCCGATATTGCTTCTAAAATTCCTTCCAGATTTTTTAATTCATCATCATTTGCCAGAGGAATAGATATTAAAGTATTTTTGAGTGCTCAGATGCAACGGATGGAAGTAGAGAACCCAAATTATGCTTTAACAAGTAAGCTTTGTAATTATCAGCATATTATTTTAAAGATTATACTATTTACAGTAAGACGGTTTCATTTCTGAAGCCTTATTGACTTTAGGAATAGTACTGCAAAGTTAGTGATGTTAATTAACTTTATGTTACTAATAACATAAAGCTATGTTACTAATTCTAAATTTTTGTTCTATTTAAAGAGGTTAGTATCTGTTACTCTCCTTGTCCCCAAATAGTGATTCTTTTCAGTGTTGCCATAACTTGTGAGGCCTTGTACTTATCTCCACATTGCATTCAAGAAGGACAAAGTAGAAGTAGAGCCTTGATAATATGATTAGAAGTCAGTTCATTTTAGGTGTTTTACTATAAATCCCAAAGAGCGTGGCCAGTTTTATCATTTTTATTGATATATGTTTAAAATAGTGTTCTTTTGCTTGTTCATGGATCCTTTTTAAGAGCTCTATAGATTAAATTCCTTCAGTATAGAAAGTACTTTTGTACATTCTTTTGTGTGTGTGGTTTTGAGGCAGGGTTTTATTTATTTATTTTATTTTTATTTTTTATATTATGGCCCACTCGGCCTGCCCTTGGGATGGGACTGTCACAGCATGTAGTGTCGGGGATTGAACCGCGGTCCCTGTGGTTGCCTAAGCTTTCCTAAGCAGGCACTTTAGACTACTGAGCCATCTTGCCAGCCCTGAGGCAGGGTTTTGGTATATAGTCCAAGCTGACCTTGATTTCACTTTGTAGCCAGTGGTAGCTTTGTGGTTTTTGTTTGTTTGTTTCTGCAGCACTAAGGATTAATCAGGACCTTACACTTGCCAGGCAAGCTCGTACTCCACTGAGCTATGTCCCCAGCCCACCAATGGTAGCTTTGAACTGAGCATCCTCCTCCATCAGCTTCCCAAGTGCTTGGATTGCAGGCCTGTGCCGCCACACCTGACTGGTGCATTTCTTTCAGTAAAGTATTTGGAAGATTCTTAGCAGAGTTCAGCCCCTCAGCACAAATCACAGCCATCCTTCAGCAGCTAGTTCTGCTTTATTCAGTATTGTCACTATGCTCTTTGCCTTTTTTTTTTTTTTTTTGATAAATATTAGGTATATAGTAAATATCTTCATCTCTACCTACTATGTTTCATGTTTCATAGTACTTATGATTTTGGTAGAATTCTAAAGAGTATAGATTTACAAGGTATGTATGTATAAATGTAAGTATATACATTTATGTTTATATAGTTACTTTTTCTTTCACTTTCTTGTGTAGGCCGTTTTCGTCAAATTGAAGTGCTTACTACTGTGGCCAATGCATTTTCATCTTTATACTCCCAAGTCTCGGGAACTCCTCTTCAGAGAATTGGCAGTATGTCCTCAGTGGCCTCTACCAAGGAGACAGAGGTGCCTCCACCCCTAACACGAAGTAACACTGCAAATCGTTTAATAAAAACACTATCGAAACTAAACTTATGTGTTGATAAAGCAGAGAAAGGAGAGGGCAGCAGTCCTTCCCCTGGAGCTGAAAAAGGAAAGATTTTTAGTGTTTCACTAATGGAAGAAAGTAGCAATAAAAATGATCAGAAGTCTCAAAAAGTTGTAAAGAAGAAGGAATCATCTTCTATGTTGGCTACAGTTAAAGAAGAAGTCTCAGGGAGTTCAGTACCTGCTAAGGAGAGTGCTGACCCTGGCCTGCTTTCTGATGAAACAAATAGTAATTTTAACCAAGAAACTGATAGTGAGCGAAGTAAGGAAACTCAGGATCATGAGTGTAATCTGCATGAGGAATCTGGTGTCGTAGAACCGGATGTAGGTAGTGACTTCAGTGTGTCCAGCCGCAGCGAGCTGCAAGATGGCAGTGATCTGAAACATACCCAGATGTCCACACCTGAAAAAGAACCTTGTACATCGCTGGCCATCCCCTCCATTAGGAATATAATGACCCAACAGAAGGACTCCTTTGAAATGGAAGAGGTAGGTAAAACTTTACAGAGACCAGTTTTAAATTGTGAGCTAGAGAAAAACTGAAAGTGTTTATGAAATGAGGTAGCTGTTAGATTTGTACTAGAAAAGAGCATCCTAGTGTTGATAGCCTGGGTTTATGTTTCACAAACCAAGAGTGCTCCCAGAGCTCTGTGCTGTGCTGGGAGTGCTCCCAGAGCTCTGTGCTGTGCTGGGAGTGCTCCCAGAGCTCTGTGCTGTGCTGGGAGTGCTCCCAGAGCTCTGTGCTGTGTTGGGAGTGCTCCCAGAGCTCTGCTGTGTCGAGCCCGCGGGATAGCTTATTGGCCCTCCAGCTTCTCTGCCACCCACCTCCTGATACCTGACCTGTAACCCTTTTCTCTCTCAAGTGTTAAGTTTGATGCCAAGAAAGTGCTGAGAGAGCACATTCAAATTCAAATAAGCATTGCATAATAGTTAAAAAGATAGGCTTTGAAATCAAAGGGGTTTGTGTTCCATCTCTGCCACTGAATTGCTGCATCTCCCGGGAACTTTACTTAAGGCATCTCAGTGGTAAGCATGAGGGTAAAGCGGGCTCAGGGCCAGATGTGGGTGAAGGTACTGTATACCTGGGAAGGGAGGGCAGGGAGCCCCAGAAGGGGTACAGAGCCCACTACCCAGGGTTTCTACAAGCATGGGAGCCAACCTTTGATGGCTTTGCATTGATATTTCTGCTAGATAACATAAATTCCAAGTTACACAAGATAAAGATATTCATCTTGATAAGGTTTAGATAAAACTGTTCTTTATTGTATTTCGTTTGTTTTTCTTGTGCTAAGGATTGAATCCAGGGCCTTGCGTGTGCTAAGCAAGCATTCTGTTGTGGGCTCACGTGTTTTTTAGTATTGGAGATAAGGCTTCTCTAAGTCCCGCAGGCTGGCCTTAAATTTGCGATCTTCCTCGTGCTGCAGCTTCCTATGTAGCTGAGCTTACAGTGTGCACTAGCCTACCTGGCTTAAAACTTGTTGTGAACTGTAGGACCTGGCCCTTATTAGGAGTACTGTGGCCCTGGGCAGAAGCCAGAGCTGAGCAGCCTGCCCTGTGAGAGGCGAAGTGTGGTGCCTTTGGCCCTTCAAGTGTTTCTCTCAGGCTGGGAGGTAGGCAGTGGTGATCTCATCTTTACGTGAAGAAACTGAGGCATGTGTGTGGGTGAAGAACTGTGGCTGTCAGTTACATGATAATGTGCAGCTTTCCTTTCTGAAAAGTTAGGGCAGAAAAATTTCCTGGAGTAATAACTAGTTTTAGAATCATGTGCTAATTATTTTAGAAACATAGAAAATGGGATAATTGAGTATTTATGAGATATGCTCATAAATACTCTCAGATGATTATGTGTCATAAAAGTGAAGCTTTTTCACTTGTGTAGATTCAGTTGCCGATAGTCATTTAACTTTTGGGGGTTCTTTAAATATATTTTTTGATATTTTAATTTAGCTAAAAAGGAAGTAAGAAAAGCCCTGACGTATATAATTTTCTTGTAAACTTCATTTTCATTTATTTCTTCAAATATTTTATATTTGTTTCTTTAATTTCTAACAAAATTCCTCATTTGAACAAAATGACTGATGAATGCGTTAAAACTTTATTCTCTTTCCCTGATTCCTATTTGACTTGGTGATCTAAACTTGTTGTCATCTAAAATTGTCCCAGGGCAGGCCAGGTAACTCAGGAGATTAAAGTGCCTGCTGAGGTAAAGTGCAGTGGCCTGGGTTCAATCCCTGGTGTGCGATGCTGGCCCCACCCCCAGGGTGCGCTGAGACAGCAATTGAGACTGGGTGGTGCGTACCTGTAATCCCAGCACTTGGGAGGCTAAAAACAGGATCACTATGAATCTGATCTACATAATGAGACCTTGTACTAAGTACATTTTTAAAAAACCATAAACTCGTCCCAGTACTTGTAATTAAAATCTAAGTCTTGCCTTACCTTAGGGCCTCTCTTCTGAGATAATTAGATATGACAATTTCCACTGTAAGAGAAGAGAATAAGAACCTATATATGCTGTGTTCATTGAAAATCTGATGTTGGTAACAGAGGGGACAGTCTTTGTAGGTGTTCATTTTCAGATAGATCAGTTCTTTTTCTAGAATTTTAGCCTTTAAGCTGTAGTGTGTTTATTCTTTTAAAGATTGAAGACTGAGTACATAAAACTCTAAACATTTATGATGTGCAAAACGTACTTTGGTGCAACTTTATTAGTGATGGACTGAATAGTTTTGCTCCCTCTACTGGCAGAACGTTTACTGAAACAGTGATTTTAAAATACAAGGTTGCTTGCATTGGCAATTGAAGAATAAGGGAAGCTTTTTGTTTTTTAAAAAAAGAGTATTTGATCAAACAGAGCTATATTTTAAATGGGGGGAGTTTTAAGAATAACTAATTCTTGTTTGTCAGATGTATTTAAAATACAAATTTTAAAAAACCTCCTAGAATTCTGTTTCTATCTCATTGGGAACTTTAAAGAAAGCTCGTAGAACAATGGATAAAGAGAGGAAATATGTGTTATTTTAATTTCCTCTTCAGCGTGATTTGAATCATATTGACAGAGGAGGAGAACAATCTTACCAAAGCAGATTTTAAGATCCTATTCAAAGTAGCTTATGACTGTTTTTCTTTTGGATCCTTTTCAGTTGAGGTTTGATTCCTGTTGTGAATTTTCTTCCTGTATGTGAGTAAATATAAGTTAGAGCCTTCTTTCTCTGAGTGAGCCAGTTTTCAAACTGATTCTCTGAGTACTGGCTGCCGTGGGGTGCCAGGAGGGAGATGCGCTGCAGTGTCCTCTGTGCCCAGACAGCAGGTAAGACAGGCCCGCTCCAGGGCCATAGGAGGAAATGCTCCAGTGTGGAGAGGCCCGGCTCAGTGACAAGACCGGTCCAGGCTGAGGAGAATCGAAGGCAGTTAGTTATGCTAAGGAATGAAAAACAGGAAGGCCAGAGTATGGTATTTTCAATTAAAAGTCAACTTGCCTTATACAGAGAGCTTTAGAAAATTTTAGTGTGTCTAGAAATTACAAACCTTACCCTGGAGTTTTTTATTGTTATTACAGTTTTCTGATTCTTAGTACTTTCAGTGGACAGTTCTTACGTTTTTCCTGCTTAGTTATTGTGACTCCATCCTAGCAGCGCGCCAGAGTCACAGAGTAGTGATAATGTGAATGAAGGGCACTAAGTGCCTGCCTACCAGTAAGCAGCTGTTTATCGCTTAGACGTCCAAGGAAAACGGTGTATGCTTGAGGGCTGGAGGAAGAGCTTTCGTTTATCTGCGCCTTTGTTGTGCCATCTTCTTACTCTGCAAATGAATTTCTGTTTAAATATAATCATTATTGAATGCACATGCAAACTTTTCTTAAAATACTGAAGTTTTGATAACTTTTGAATCTTTATTCTGATTACCAGTTTGATACTAAGCCTCACTACTGACTGCTTAGTCTTAGATTTTTTTCCTCCATTGTATCTATTGTTATCTTAAGATAATACAAAATCAGTGTTATTTTATAAATAGTTGTTTTTCCTTTGGCCTTACAAACCTAAAGTGTGCTTTTGAAGACAAGAATGCAAACTCTTACATATGCTATCTGTATAGATATCTGTTCCTTCAAAGCCCAAATAAGCA
>PVKN010002973.1:0-39714 GCA_004027915.1 Capromys pilorides
CCTAAGCAGGCGCTCCTCCCGAGCTATCTCGCTGGCTCAACAATAGGTTTTTGTTTTTTTGTGGTGCCGAGGATTGAATTCAGTACCCTGAGCTTGCCATGCAAGCTCGTGGTCCACTAAGCCATCTCCCTGGCTCCAATGGGGGTGAAATACAGCTCAAGAAGTGTTTAGCGCATTTTATGGCTTAGGTTTTTCGTTTTTTGTTTTGGAACGGGGATCGAACTCAGGACCTTGTGCTTTCCAGACAACAGGTAAATTCTTTCTTTTGGTGGTACCAGAGATCAAATTCAGGACCTCGCACTTGCCAGGCAAGCACTTTTTTCACTGAGCTATCTCTTTGGCCCCTTCCTTCTAATATTTTCAAACTTCACCCAAAAGGTGGACTCTGAAGCGAGGCTGTGAAGCACCGTCCGACGAGCCTGGGGGAAGGAGACCGTTTAGCGATTGTGGCTCTTACTAGGACCTCAGCGCCGTTTTAAGAGCATCGGTGGGTCCCGAGTGGGGCGTTTTGGCGAGCTTAGGGGAGCAACCGACCCAAGCGCGAAGAAGACACGGACGAGGCAGGGGGCGAGGGACTCGCACAGACTCGCCCGGAAGCCGCCACGACCGACCGGCTCTCACACAAGACGCAGGCGCGACGCGACGCTGGACTCGGGCGCGCCTCCGCGTGCGTCACTACAGGAGCCGGCGCGGGCGTTGTGACGTCCTCAGACGTCGGCGTCGTAGGGCGTAGGGCGGGCGGCGGCGCAGGGCCGGCGGCAGCGCCAGAGGAGTGCGGCCCTCGGGTGCACACTGCCGAGGGCGGCGCAGTGCGGCTCGTCTACCTGCGGTGGCCTGAGGTGCACCCGGCGGGAAGAGCGCGCGCCGAGGGGCGCGGCCGCGCGGGGAGGCCTCGTCCGCGTCGCGCGCGCCGGTCGCCGCCACTTCCGCATCGTCAACTTCCGGCCGCCGCCATCTTGCGGACGCGGAAGCCCCGGGGTGGGTAGGCGTCCGGTCCCGGGGCGCAGACGCACGGTGCGGCCGGCGCTATGCCGTCGTCGCCGCTGCGTGTGGCCGTGGTGTGTTCGAGTAACCAGAACCGAAGCATGGAGGCGCACAACATCCTCAGGTAGTGGGCCGCCCTCCCGCAGGGTCCCCACCTGCCCGGTGCTGGAACGGGGCAGCGCGG
Organism: Capromys pilorides; assembly: GCA_004027915.1. Lineage (NCBI taxonomy): Eukaryota > Metazoa > Chordata > Mammalia > Rodentia > Capromyidae > Capromys > Capromys pilorides. Next base: position 1,169 of record PVKN010002973.1, read on the forward strand.
AGGCCTCGAGGGCTGGGCCGCGTCCCGTGCGGGCTCCCAGGGACGAGGCTCGCGGAGAGCTCCGTGTGGGAATCAAAACTCCGCGGTCGCAGGAGTCTCAGGCCCGGAGAACCCCTTGGGACTGGGCTGTCTCGCGTCCGCCGGTGTTGTCCGTCGGGTTAGGTCCACTGCAGAGCTCGCGCCACGTCGCCCCCAGAGGGAAGGCGAAACGATGAAAAACGATGGTAGCCTAGTGTGTCGCCGTCTCCTATTTGTGTATTGGTGGCTTTGGAAGTTTACTGCTGTCAGGCCAAACTCCGCTCCCTCCCCTCCGAAAAGAACTAGTTTAGGAACTAATGAGTCGCAAGCATTGGGTTTGGCGGCGCTCATTTGTAATCGTTACTAATGTAGCTCTCATTTCCTCCCTTGTCGTTCGTGCTTAAAAAGTGTCTTCCTATTTGGCAAGGTTGTTTTGTTTTTTTCCTCGGAACTGGGGATCGAACTCAGGACCTTGCCAGGCAGTAAGTAGCAAGGTTGTTTTTGTGGTGATGGCAGTTCAGAAATATTTGACAACGAGGAATTGATTGTTTGCATTACAATTAAGATTTGGTGTAAATATCAACTTTTTAAAATTATGTTTTGCTTTTAGACACAGGGTCTCGCTGTGTAGTTCAGGCTGGGCAAGAACTCTTTAGTCATCCTCCTGTCTCAGACTGAAAAACCTTGCTGAGATCACAGGTGTGGGCCATCACACCCTACAAAATTTGTTTGATGTAACGCACTCTTGAAGTCGTGTTTTTTCTTTTAAGCTAAATTATACATACACTTTAAAGGGAAGTAATTGCTTCTTGCTTTTGATTCTTCTGGTGAGTGCCTTGGGAAAAATAGAAAGTACTTACTTCCTTGATATATTTTTGTTTGTTTATGTTTTTGAGAAAGGGTCTCACTATATGGAACTCAATACATAGCCCAAGTTGGCCTGGACTTTGCTGGGATCCTCCTGCTTCAACCTGTGGAATGCTGGGATTGTAGGTGTCTGCCTCGATGGCTGGTGGCTGGGTTTCTTTTGATTCTTTTTCTGAAAGATCATCTTTAGGCTGGGTGTGGTGGCGCACGCCTGTAATTCCAGCACTTGGAAGGCTGAGGCTGGAGGATCGTTGTGAGTTAAGAGACCAGCCTGGACTACAAAAAGTAAGCTCAGGGGCCGGCGAGATGGTTCGGTGGTCGAAAGCGCCTGCTTGGGAAGCTCAGGCAACTGCAGGGACTGTGGTTCGATCCCCGGCACCACATGCTGCGCCAGCCCCACCTCCAGGGCAGGCTGAGCCAGCCACGAGATAAATAAAAGAAACAAACAAACACAACAAGCAAATAAATAAATAAATAAATAAATAAATAAATAAAAGTAAGCTCAATGCCAGCCTGAATTGCATAAGAGACCCTGTCTCAAAAAGACCCCCCCCAATCATCTTTAATGTTTATTTGTATAGTTTTTTAAAAAAATGTATTTGGCAGGGCCAGTGAGATAGCTTGGTGGAATAAATGCTTGCCTGGCAAGTGCAGGGTCCTGAGTTCAATCCCCAGTTCCACAAAAAAAAGTAATGTCATTCTTTTTTAAAAAAAAAAAAAAGAATTGTATTTGGTGCAGGGTCTCACTATGTAAATTGGACTCAGTGATTTGCCTGTTTTCAGCCTCCCAAGCTCTGGGATTACAGGTGCGTGTGCACCACCACACCCAGGCTCAGTTGCCCTGTCAGTGTGCCCCGGTGGGCAGGGCTGGCATGGCTCGAAGGGGATCAAACTCTGCGCTGTGCCCTGCCTAAACAGGCGCTTTAGCTCATTGAGCTATCTTGGCCGGCCCACTCTTGATTTTTAGAGAAGCTGAAAATATCAAACTTCTAGGGGCTGCTTTTTCTGTGGGGAGGACAGTGTCTTCATGTATTTCAGGCTGAGCTTGCATTCACTGTGTATCCCGGGTTGGCCTCAAACTAGCCACAATCCTTTCCACTTCCTGGGTGCTGGCATTACAGGTGTGCCCACCTGTGCCCAATTATGATCTGCTTATTCTGAGTTTGATTGTTGCTTTTCTTTTGGGTACCAGGGATTGAACTCAGGACCTTGCACTTGCCAGTCTAGCATTTATGACACTAAGCTATCTCCCAGGCTCCTTGATTCTATTTTAGGCTCTTAGGCTTACCACACAATCAACAGTATTCACTTGATACTTTTTTTATTTTTTTTTTTTTTGCTAGATGTGTGGTATGCTTTCAGCCTAACAAATCATTGTTACGATTGCATTTATTTATTTTCAGTTAATCGTTTTAATGATTGCTTTTAATGTAGATCTATGCTAGGGTTACATTGTGCTAGATCTTCATTGGTAAATGCGTATGGTTACTAAACAGCATTCCTGCTGATATGGTGGTAACAGCTGTGATCCCAACACTCTGGAGGCAGAGGCAGGTTGACTATGGATTTAATGTCAGCTTGGCATACATAGTGAGATTCTGTCTCAAGTAAATAAATTCCCATTACAAGTTTGATACAACATGCAAGGGTTACACTCCTGCAATTTTACCCAAGGAAAACAAAATGTGGTATCTTGTGTTGCTTGGGGTACTGCCTTCGATTGGCAGTTCTTTTTTTTTTAAACTTTTCTGCAGTGTCTGAATAGCATAGTCAAGGTAGTTTCTTTCAAAGAGATTTTTATTTTTTAAGATGTGTTTGGTACACTCAGATTTGTAGTGATTCTCCTGTTTTCAACTTCGCCAGCGCTGGAATTACAGGCATGCGCCACATACCCAGTCTTGGTGGCTGGGGCTGGGTCGCTGGCACAGCTTGTGGTGCATGGCATAGAACCTTGATCCTGTGCTTGCCTAAACAGACTCAGTCCACTGAGCCGTCTCACCAGTCCTAGGGGTCTTTAGTTTCTAAGATGCTTGTACTTGGAGAAGGTATTCCTTTGTTAAGATAGTTGGTTTTCTTTTTTTTTTTTTTTAAATGTATTTGGTACTGTGTCTGCAGGGTCTCACTACACAGATCAGACTTGTAGCTCTGGAATTACAGGGAAACTACCACACCAAGTCTAAGCAATCTAAGTCTCAGCGTAGGGTGGGGCGGAGGGCATGCCCAGGGATTGAACCCAGTCCCTGTCTGCCTAAACAGGAACTTTAATCCATTGAGCTATCTGGCTGGCCCTTAGGTATTTGAGACAAGGTCTCACTGAGTGATTCAGGCTGGCCTTGAACTCTCATCAAGCCTTCTACCTCAGCCTCCTGAGTGCTGGGATTGCAAGTATGGGTTACCGTATTCAGCTCATTATTTTTGTTCATGTTTACAGTATGTAATGATTTCATCATGGCAAGTTGGTGCATGTACATAACATACCTTAACTCTTTTTACTCTTATCCTCTTCCTTCTTCAGTCTCTTTAGTTTTGTTTTGTTTGCTACAAGGATTAAACTCAAGAACCTCATGCTTGCTAGGCAAGCACTGTGCCCTGAGCTAAATTCCTAGCCATTGGACTGGTGTTTGAAAAATATCTACCCATTTCCTATTATGTCTTTTATCTTGCCTTTTTTTTTTTTTTTAACCCATATTTGAATTTGGGACCTTGTGCTTGCCAGGCTTAGCTTGGCCTTAGATTCTTGGTGATCCTCCTCCTCAGCTCACTGAGTGCTGGGATTACAGGTGTGCACCATCATCCCGGCTAGGATTTGGAACATTGTCTCTGGGAAAGACTGTGGATGCTGAAAACCTCTCTTTCATGAAGTAGACCTGCCTTTGTGGGCTTCAAGGATTATGCATTTGTTGTTCCAGAAGGCAGTTTGTCCCTCTAGAAGGCAGTTAAGATCAAGAGGATTGTAGGGAGAAGGTTAAGTTCTGTCTGAAGTGACTGTTGAGACAAAACTGTGCAGTTCCAGTGTAGTAGTAAGTTTCAACAGCTGGAGGGCTGTTGTCCCTTTAGGATTATCTTCTCAGAGTTACTTTTTACATAAGAAAATAGCTGGAACCCAGAGCAGAACTAGTTGGGTAGGTTTGTACCTGGCTAATAGCATATCTTGCAGATATCTTGTGTGTTCCAGCTGGCTGTGTCCTTACGCCATTTTGCCACCTGAAGTGCAGGAGGTAGAAGACCTATCTGCCAGGAAGAGTTTCAGTCTTTATGAAGCCAGGCATGGGAGCACACACCTAGAGCCCCAGCACTTGGAAAGGTGAAGCAGGAGGATCATTGTGAATTTGAGGCCAACCTGGGTGACTCAGTGACTTCAGCCTGAAGTACATAGTGAGACCTTATTTCAAAAAGCAAAGCAAAGCAAAAGAAGCAAAAGAGAACTGGGGAGATAGCTTAGAGGTCTAAGCATCTGGCAAGTGCAAGGAACTGGGTTCAAGCCCTGGAACCCCAGATACCCAGTGCCAGCCACCGAAACCTGGCGTGGTGGTGCATGCCTATAATCCCAGTACTGGGGAGGCTGAGATAGGAGGATCACACAAGTCCAAGCTATGTATTGAGACCCTGTACCAAAAAAAAAAAAAAAAGAAAGAAAAAACAAAACCAAAATCATCTGTAAAAATTCAAATAATGACAATGTAGAACATTAGAAGATAAAAAATATACCATAACCCATGCTGTTAAGTCTTTGTTTAGTATTGTCTTTTTGACTACAATTTTTTAAAAATATATATTTTTATGGCTATCTCAGCCTGCCCTGGGGGGTGAGCATGTGGTGCCGGGGATCAAGCTGCAGTCCCCGCAGTTGCCTAAGCTTGCCTAAGCAGGCATTTTAGACCGCTGAGCCATCTCGTTGGCCCTTTTTTGTCTTTTTGAGACAGGGTCTCGCTATGCAGTTCAGGCTGGCTTTGCTCACTTTTGTAGCCCAGGCTGGTCTCGAAGTTGTACCAGTCCTCCTGCCTCAGCCTCCCAAGTGCTGGAATTACAGACATGCGCTACCACATCTGGCTGGTGTTTATTTTTTCATTATTTTTTGCCTTCTACTTTTGGGATAGCAGTAAAAAACATTCTGTTTCAACATTTTCTACAACAGCAACTTTGCGTGTACGTGTGTGTGTGTGTGTGTGTGTGTGTGTGTAGAGGCTGAACCCAGGCCTCACATGAGGTAAGTAAGAAGCTCTACACTGAGCCGCACCTTCAGCTACATCCCTACCCCTTTTGAGAACTCGAGTCAGGACTTACTGTTGCCTTGACTGGCTTTGAACTTGTGATCTTCCCACATCCGCTTCCTGAGTAGCTAGGATTGCAGGTGTGTACCACCATATACTACTACAGTAGTATCTTTTTTTTTTTTTTTACTTTATTTATTTATGGTATGGCTGGCTCAACCTGCCCTGGGAGTGGGGCTGGCGCAGCATGTGGTGCCGGGGATCGGACCGCAGTCCCTGTGGTTGCCTAAGCTTGCCTAAGCAGGTGCTTTAGACTGCTGAGCTATCTTGCTGGCCCCAACTACTGCAGTAGAATTTTTATGATAAACTTGTATGTTTGTTTTATTTTCTGACACAAGGTCTCACTATGTAATCCAGGCTGGCCTTGAACTCCCAGCGTTCCTGCCTCAGCCTTCGTCATGCTGAGATTATAGGCATGTGCCACCATGCCCAGCTTAATTAATTTGTCTTTTTGAGACAGGCTCTCGCTGTGTAGTTTAGGCTGGCCTTGAGCTCACTTCTGTAGTCCAAGCTGGTCTTGAAATCACACTAATCCTCCTGCCTCAGCCTCCCAAGTGTTGGGATTACAGGCATATGCCACCATGCCCAGCTTCCAGTTCAATTTAGAGTACTTGTAAAGACATTTATTTAACTAATCAAACAAATACTTGTCTGGAAGATTAGTTTACAAAATACTCACCGTTTTAGACAAAACTCCTGGGCTGTCAAGAGTACTTTGTAGCATCAGAAGAGCTCTTACGTAAGGAGCAGATTTGTCACAGCATGAGCATCTTCAAAGCAGCAGTCCCTGTTGCTCATGAGCCTTTACCACTTGAGAACACCTTGGAGGGAAATAAGCTACATTTTTTATTTTTAAGTAGGCTTGCTTAAAAGTGCAATTGGAAGCGCGGGCTGGAGAGCGAGCCCACAGAAACAGATGTTCAGCAAGCGGGGAGCAGAGGTCCCATCAAGTCCCTCACTGGTTGAGAGAGCTGTCCAGTATGCCGCAGTCCTCAGCTGGTTCAGATTGGCTGGTGAAGTGGATGCCTGCTGCCCTGGGATGTAGCAGATGACAGAGAAGACTCCCAGGAACCCATGGGAACCATGTCTGTCCCTGCCCTGCCAACTCTATCTATCCATCCCTCCATCCCTCCATCCATCCATTGTGGGACCAGGGTTTGAACTCAGGACCTTGCACTTGTGCCATGGAGCTACCTCTCGGACATCCCTGTCAACCTTTTGAAGTGCTGTGGCTGTGCGTGACAAGACCACAGTGTGTGTGTGGCAGTGTGCCCCTGCCTCCTGCTTCGTTTTATTTATTGTTTTAAAAAACCTTTTATTTACTTATGTATTTGGTACAAGGTCTTGCTATGAAGCTCTGACTCTAATCTGCCTGTCTCAGCCTCCCCAGCACTGGGTTTACAGGTAAGCACCACACCGGTGCTTGCCAGGCAGATACTTAGACTGCTGAGCTATCTTCCCCCACACATACACTGTATTAATTAGTACTTGCAAGGAATGACCAAGAAGAGCTAATTTGTTTTGTTTTGATTTGGTTTATTTTGGCTGGCTCAGGCTGCCTTAAGGGTGGGTGTGGGGATCGAACCACCGTCCACTGTGCCTGACTGGGATTGCCCACACAGGCACTTAAACCACTGTGCTAACCAGAAAGCTCCCTAAGAACTAGATTTTGTATATCTGTGCTTTTTATCTTTTTCTACTGCTCAGTAATTTTGGTAGCTGAGTGTGGCGACACAGGCCTACAACCTCAGCACTCTGGAGAGCTCAGTCAGGAGTTCAGACCTAGACGGGGCAATTTACTGACTTAGCAAGTCCTTTTCTCAGATTGAAAAAGAAGTGTGCGAGGTCTGGCTTAAATCTTCAGTACTGAGAGCACAGTGGGCCTCTGACAGCTTCCTTAGCCTCCCAGTGTGCTAGGTGACAGGTATGCGTTACTATGCCCAGCTAGACATGTGGGTGTGTGTGGGTGTGTAAGCGTGTGTAAGTGGCACAGCATATGGTGCTGGGGATCAAACTATGGTCCCTGCACGCTTGCCTAAGCAGGTGCTTTAGACCACTGAGCTATCTCTCTGGCCCATAGACATGTTTTTATACAGTGTGTATAAGGGCCATATGCTTTTCCATGACTTTTGCCTTAAGAGGAACTTAGCTTCCGTATCAGCCTAACTGTGCCTATAACCTGTGTGACAGACTTAAAGCTGACTGTCACTGACCTTTCAGCAGAGTGTCTGTCAGCAGGTGGCCTTTCCTTCTCTCAGTGAGACTACCACTGTCACTTGGGCTGCTGCTCATGTGACCAGTTAGCCTGGGCTCCATGCTTTCCTAGAGTGTCAGGCATCTGAGAGGGCATTGTCCTCACCTGTGCCAGCTCCCGGTCATAGGCAAGCAGCTCCCACGGCTGAATACAAGCCCCCACAGCACTCACGGGAGAGCACACGGGTGGGCTGCCCAGCCTGGGCTGCCGTTGCAGCAGGCAGCAGGCCTGGACAGGTTTCTTAGGGATCCTGGGAACCAGGATGTGAAGGGATGGAAACATCCTCGCCTCCAGCTGGTGGTCAGTCCTGACAGCAGAGCAGCAGCCTAAAACAGCTGTGGTGTTCACGTGTCGCCTAACTGCAGATTCTATTTTGAGTGTTTTCAACTAGTTTTTGTGTACCTTGCTGTGTAAATTTTTTCTTAGTTTTTTTGTTGTTTGAGACAGTATCTGGCTGTGTAGCCCAGGCTGGCCTCTTCACTCCTGATCCTCCTGCCTTGTCTCCTGAGTGCTGAGAGGTTACGGGTGTGCACCAGCTATAGTTCTCAAAAAGAACATCTGAAACACTTACATTGAAAGTGTTAAGGACACACCGGTACACCTACTACGATGAGTTAGGATTTGCACTATTGGAAGGTCACTTTAAACTGTATAACAAAACCCTGCCTCAAAAAATAAGCACTTAAAAAAATATCTCTCTCTCTCTCTCTCTCTCTCTCTCTCTCTCTGTGTCTCTCTCTCTCTCTCTCTGTCTCTCTCTCTCTCTCTCTATATATATATATATATAATTGTTATTATTATTATTGTTTGGTGTGTTTGAGATAGAGTCTCTCTATACAGTTCAGATTGGCCATGAGCTCACTTTGTAGCCATGGCTGGTCTCGAACTCAGTGATCTCCTGCCTCAGCCTCCTGAGTGCTAAGATTACAGGCATATGCCCCCACACCTAGTTAATATCGATAAAGTTATTCTGTCCATTCTCAGTTCATGGTTTGGGAGCCTGTGTCTGTCTTAACCCAGCAGTGATGCTTTCTCCTTTTTTTGTCTTCCAGCAAGCGAGGATTCAGCGTCCGGTCGTTTGGAACAGGAACTCATGTGAAGCTCCCAGGACCAGCACCTGACAAGCCCAATGTCTATGATTTCAAAACCACATATGACCAGATGTATAATGACCTACTCAGGAAAGACAAAGAACTGTATCCCAAGGCTGCCTCTAGAGAGCCCAGAGGGTCTTCTGGCAGGTGTGGTCTGTGCCGGGCGTGCCTGCCCTCTGCTCTGCATGGAGCTGTCTGGGCAGCGTGGGCCTGGGCGTAGTGTGCTGGCCCAGGCACTGCTCTCTCACCAGTGGTTGCGTGTCTCTTCCTGCTCTCCGCTGTACAGCCCCAGAGGCAGATCCATCGTGGCAGTAGGGGGTGAAAGCCTAACTGCAGGCACAGGTGGAATCCTACACTGTCATGGTCAGACAGAAGTGTTAGCAGTGAAGCAGGGCCCTCGGAGACAGGAAAACACAGGGCTGGGGTGCGGGGCTCTGGCAGGCAGTGAGCTGCTGCCCACGCTGGGATCCGTGGGACGGAGGAGCAAGGCTGTCTTTGTCACTAGAGAGGGTGATAAAAGCAAGTCATCTGGGAGAACTTTACTTCATTTCAGTAGGAGATGAGACAGGCTGGGCCTACTAAAGATTCACATGAGAAGAAAAGTTTTGGGTTTTTTGTTTTTCTGGTCCTTTTTTGAGATAGGGTCTCACTTTGTAGGCTAGGCAGACCTCAGATTTGTGACAATCTTTCTGCCTCAGCCTGGGAAGTGTGCACCACCTGGCCTGCCTGGAAATGGTATTTTTTTTTCTTTTTTCTGAAATGGTATTTTGAAAATTGTTTTCTCTGACTGGCAAACCACATATTTTATTTCCTGACTGCTTCCACAAGGGCCAGTGGGTATAGCTCAGTGGACATCGCTGAGCCGGAGATAGAGTCCAGATGTGGTGGTGCGTGCCTGTGATCCCAGCACTGGGGGGATGGAAGTCAGGAGGATCACTATAAGTTGGAGCTGTGTAGTGAGACCCTGCACACACACACAGAAGGTTGCTTCCACATTTTTTAGGGCTGTGGGTGTAGTTCAGTGGATGCAACTGAGTTGATCCTAGCACTGGAAAGGGAAAATAAAAACTCCCAGGCCACCTTGTGATTTGGTAACAATCAGAATGGAGCTCAAGCATGTTCCAAGCAAATGAATATCAAAAACAGGGCTGGGGAGATAGCTCAGCAGTCCAAGCACCTCCCTGGTAAGCATAAGAACCTGTGTTTGATTACCGGTACCACATGCTGTGTTGGCTTGAGAACCCTGGGCATGCTAGCCACTGAAACCATGCGCCATAATGCTCAGTTTCGGTGGCCAGCTTGGTGTGGAGGCAAACATGGCCTGTGGTACCAGAATTGAACCTGGGTCCTTGCACTTGCCAGGCAGGCACCTAGACTGCTCAACTATCTCCCCTTCCAAGGTTTTTTTTTTTTTTTTTTTTTTTTTTAAATGAAAGAACAAACGGCCGGGGATATAGCTCAGTAGTATATAGTATAAGTGCCAGTCCTGAATTCAATTTCTAGTACCAAAAAAAACAGGAAATTTTTTTTTTTTTTTTAAGATAGAGTCTTACTGTGTAGTAGAGGCTGGTCTTGAACTCAGTACTTAGCCCAGGCTGGCCTATAACTCACAGTGATCCTCTTGTTTCAGCCTCCTGCTTCCTGAGTGCTGGAATCACATGTGTGCACCACCACTCTGGGCACTTTGGCGGTTTTTGCAGTTTGTCTTGGTTACTTTTTACTTGTTGCTGGGACAAAATACCCGACGTCAATTTTTTTTTTTTTAATTTAAGACAGGGTCTATAGGGTGTACATAGTCTCATTATGTAGATCAGACTAGTAGTGATTCTCCTGTTTTCGGCCTCCTAAGTGATGGGTTTACAGGCACATGCCACCACGCCTAATCTCAATTGCCATCTCCCCAGGAGTATGCTGGGGATCGAACCCTGGCTGCTGCACTCCATCTAAGCAGGTACTTTAGTTCACTGAGTTATCTGGCTCTCCCTTGACGCCAAAAATTAAGGAAGAAAATATTTATTTGGCTCACTGGAGGTTTCAGTCCATACTCAGCTGGCTCCAAGGCAGAGTGGTACATGGCAGAGGACAGCAGTTCATGGAGGCCCAAAAAATCGGCAGAGTGTAGGACTGATGGCTAGCAAGCCTCTCTCCTTTACGTTGTGTTCAGGCCATCATAATCCCAGCGTTGACTCACGGATTAATCACAAACTCTAGAAGACTGTCCCGATGATTGGTTGAGGCTTTGGGGGAATACCTAGATGCAAACCATGACACAATTTTTAATGAAATGAGGTTGGGCAATGTTGCATGCCAATAGTTGCAGCTATGTGAGAGGTTGAAGCAAGAGGAGCCCAAGTTTATGACCATGTGGACAGATTAGTAAGATTCTGTCTCAGAAGAAGTGTTTAGTAAATTGAAAATGGCTTTGTACCTATACTAGGTAGCAAGAAAGCCCTGGAGGTGATCCCAGCAAAGCGAGACCCCTAAGTCGGGCATCTTCTGCCCTTCCTTGTGCTCCCTGCTGAGCTGCAGTTGGAATGTTAGTGTGCACCCAGGGTAGAAACTTGGATGTTTCCTTTTAGCATCTCCCACCATGAGGTATGCTGGGAGCCCAGATCTGGATTAGTGACCCTAGTGGCAGGTCCCGGGATCTTGGCCCATCTCAGAAGCCAGGCCTGTGTTGGTAAGGAGGTCCCCACAGCCACCTGTGCTGTGCTGGCCACAGTTGAGGCTGCTGTGCACCCGTGAGAGCTGTAATGAGGCTTGGGACTCTGCCTGAAATCTCCTCTGCTCAGAGTGCCCTACCCTTTGCCATGAAAGTGATTCTTCAGTTAGTATCATCCTCTGTGCATGCATGCCTGTGTATGTGTGTGTGCTACTGGGACTTGAACTCAGCCTCTGCATAGAGCTACATCCCTAGCCTACCTCCCCTTTTGAATTCTGAGACAAGCCACACTAAGTCATTTAAGTTGGCTGCCTAGCTTGGACCCAAATTTAGAATCCTGTCTCAGCCTCCCACTGGACTAGGATTACAGGTGTACACCAGGACATATGGCTGGTACCATTCAGATTGTTTTCTTTTCCTCTTTTGAGATTGGTTCTTGCTGTGTACTTTAGGCTGGCCTCAAACCCAAAGTTATCCTCCTGCCTCAGCCTCTCAAGTGTCACAGGTGTGTGCTACCACACACCATTCATTGAAACTCCTGTACTCCATGAGAGAAATAAAAATGAAACTCCTGGTGTGCAGGCTGGTACTCCCTTAATGTTGTAAGTCACGTTCTTTCATTTGGTAGCTGACCAGCCTCCGCTTCTGGGTGGGCCAGCACGTTCTGACTCTAGTGTCAGCAGGCAGGTAGGAGGGTCCTGCCAGGGGAGGTGCACCCAGCCTGTGTTGAGGACTGAGACCCTCCGCAGACAGCTCCACACTGCCTCCCTCTCTGGGCCCCGTCTGCCCAGAAGCAGTGGCACTGTACATCGTCCTTCTTGGTGGCCTGGGGAGCTTGTGGTGATCTTGGGTACACGTGTCTCATTCCTCCATAGCATTTTCTCCTTGGCAGTGCTGTCAAAGGTTCTGGAGTAGGGTCAACTTTGCTGGCCTCTTTGCTCCACACAGTGGGCCCTCAGGTCTCCATGAAGCCCAAAAGTGCTTAGTTAACCTGCCCGTAGTACTGCCTTTGGCTAACAGAGGAAGGCACCCGGGGAGTTCACTGGCCACACCAGGTGCCCCGGCCAAGACAAGGACATCATGCGAGCAAGCCCCTCAGGCTAGATGTGGGCTGGACAGCGGGATAGTGCCTGGCAGGGAGTGCGGCTCCATTGGGAGCCAGCAGTTTGCAAGTCCTTAATAGGTTAACTCAGTGCTTTATAGAAATAATTCTTATAATCTAGTAGAAGGATAGGACTTTTTTGAGACAGTTTTGCTGTGTAGCTCAGACTGCTTTTGAATTCACTGTGTAGCCCAACCTGCTCTCAAACTTAGGATGATCCTCTTGCCTCACCTGAGTGCTGGGATTACAGGTGTGTGCCACCAACCTGGCTAAGATGATTTTTAAAATTTTTTAAATTTTGAGCCAGGTTCTGCTCAGTTGCTCAGGCTGCAGCCTAACTTTTTTTTTTTTTTTTTTTTTTAAGTGTATTTGATTTATTTTTTAAACCTCATTTATTTATTTGTGTTCTGGCTGGCTCAGCCTTCCTTGGGGGTGGGGCTGGTGTAGCATGTGGTGTCGGGGATTGAACTGCAGTCCCTGTGGCTGCCTAAGCAGGTGCTTTAGACCACTGAGCCATCTCGCCGGCCCTGCAGCCTAATTTTGAATCTTGCCTCAGCCTTCAAGAAACTGGGAGCACAAACACCTGGGGCTAGGAGAATCTTAGTCCCAGCACCCAGGCGGCTGAGGCAGGAGGAGTGTTATGGGTTTGAGACCAGCCTAGGCTACAGAGAGAGTTCAAGGCCAGCCTCAACTGCGTAGTGAGATCTTGTCTCAGAAAGACCCCCTCCCCCCCCCCACCAAAAAAGAACCCAAAGATAAAACGTGGAACACTGAACTTAAGCATTGTGAAGTGCTGAAGTGTTCAAAAAAGAATGACGTGGCTTCATTGAGCAGTGGTGCTTGCTCAAGGGCCTGGCAACCCCAGAGGCTACCTCCGCTGTTGTCCTCTGGTGGCCCAAGCCTGTTCTCTTGAATGGGCCACAGGACGCTCGGGAACGGAGTTGGCCTGCACTGTGCTGAGGAGGGCGTTTGCTGAGCCAGCACTGCTGTGGGATCTCAGGTACTTCCGACTGGCAGGCCCAGGGTAGAGCAGGTGGACGGAAGCCCACTGATGAGGCAGCGGTGCACTGTGGGGTGTAAGCTCTGCTGGCTGGCGGCTGTGAAGGGCTGGAAAAGGAGGCACAGGCAGCATTTCTCCAGCCCAGAAACAGATCAGACCCTTGCAGGCCATTTTGATGTTGTCAGAAAGTGTCACCTGTCTTGATTTAGTTTCTTCAATATTTGGCTATGAATATGTGATTCTGATTTTGGTTTCCAAAAGCAAAGGAGTTGGCTGCCTGCTGTCTCAGTGAGAATTTGTCTTACTATGTGGTCTTTTTTTTTTTTTTTTTTTTTTGTATTTAGTACAGGGTCTACAGGGCCTCACTACACAAATCGGACTCATAATGATTCTCCTAAGAGTAATTATGTTTTCAGCCTCTCAAGTGCAGGGATTACAGGTGTGTACCACCAGATTGTCATCTGGCGGGGAAGGGCCTGGCAAGGCATGCTGAAGATCGAACCCCAGCTGCTACAACTGTGTGGTTTCGACTGGCCTTGAACTCACTGTGTAGCCCAGGCTAGTTCCGAGCTTGTGATGGTCCTCCTGCCTCAGCCTCCCAAGTGCTGGGGTTGTAGGCCCCACCGTACTCAACGGGATTTCTTGAGGGCAGCAGGTTTATTGGGCTAGAAACCTTGTTGAATTTAAACTAGTTGTTTTCCCTCTGCTCTGTTGATAGTACTAGACTGACTTGATCACATTTTATTGTTTTCTTTTTAGGAATTGGGTACTCATAATTTACCTCCTGTGCCACTGATAGGAAATTGGAATTCACGTGGTTTGCAAACACCAAAAAATGATCTCTTCAGCTGGGCATGATGGTTTGCCCACATAATCTCAGGAGGCATGGCTGGAGGACTGCAATTCCTGTAGCCTGGACTGTATAGAAGACTTGTCTTCAAAAGCCAATATGTGTTAATTTTTTAGATTTTTTTTTTTTAAGACGGGGTCTTGTGTGTAACCGAGGTTGGCCTCAGACACATCAGTCCTGCTTCAACCTGTGGACTGCTGAGACTTCAGGCCTGCCTGCCACGCGTGGGGGGCATGGAATAGATGATTGAGCTCATCCTGGTACATGGTAGGCAGATGCTGTACCACTGAGCTGTACGTCGTAGCACTTTTTCTTTTTCAAGGACAGGAAGGACCTCAATAAATTACCCAGGCTGGCCTCCAACCTGTCATGTTCTTGCTTAACCTCCTAAGTAGCTGAGAGTATAGGTCTGTGTCACCACACCTGTCTTGGTTGATTTTGCTGCTCTGTAAATAAAACAAGGGCCTCACACTAGGCTGCACCCCTAACCCTTTTTTTTGTTTGTTTGTTTTGTTTTTCTGAGACAAGATCTCACTAAGTCATGGAATTGCCTGGGTGGGCTAAAACTTGTAGTCCTCTTGCCTCAGCCTCTGAAGTAGCTGGAATTTCAGGCATGTTCTACCATGCCTGGCAAGAAATATATTCCAAGCCAGTGTGGTATAATCCTAGCTACTTGGAAGGTAGAGGCTAGACGTGCCTGAGCCCAGGAGTTTGAGGCCAGCATGGGCGGGTTAGCATGATCTTATCTCAAAATTTTAAGAAGAGCTGAAGGTGATATATCTTTGTGATAGATTTCTTGCCTATCATTGCCAGGCCCTGGGTTCTATCCCCAGCACTGAAAAAATAAAATGTCTTATTTGGATACTATTTTAATTATTTATTTGAGACAGGATCTTGCTTTGCAGTTCAGGTTGGCCTTGAGCTCACTTTTGTAGTCCAGGCTGGTCTCAGACTCTCACCGATCCTCCTGCCTCAGCCTCCCAAGTGCTGGGATTAGAGGAGTGTGCCACCACCCCAGCATCATTGGATGCTTTTTAGAGGGGAGCAGCCTGTCTATTTTAGTAAAAACATGGCATACCTGTGATTTTTCCATTTAAAATATATAATCACAGTGTCAGTTGTAACAGTTGTGTAAATATTCTAGCTAATTTAAAAAAAAAAAATATATATATATATATATTATATATATATATATGTAATATTAAAGGGTCTCACACATGCCAGGTTGTGTGCCCCAGCTTCCAGGCACAGCCCTGGCCCTTGTCATCACTGTAGAACTTTGACCCCCAGGAAATCCTTCAGTGACTGCTCCCCTGGCCTTGCTCCTGGCTCCCAAGCCACTGATGGCCTGGAGTCTGGGTTTGCTTGCATGGAATCCACACGTGCATGGACATGTGGCAGGGCCCTGGAGCTGATGTTAGGATGATGCCTTCAGTGTGTGCACACAGAGCCTGCACCCAGCTGTCCATTTTTCAGTGTAAGGTTCTGTTGCCCTCAGATTTTCTCTGCTTTGCCACCACTACAGGTATAGGACTGGGAACTTGCACCATGGCTTCAGCTTAGATTTGCTGGCTCGAGGGTGGGCATCTTTTTTTAGTCAGCCCTTGGAGTTGAATCCAGGAAGCACCAAGCTCTAGCCCCAGCCCTGAGACAGGGTCGCACTCAAGCTGCCCGTGCTGGCCTTGCGTATGTGGTCCTGCCTCTGCCTGCTGGGAACGTAAGCAAGCACAGTGTGCCTGACTTGTGGGCGGCTACCTGGATTCACAGTGTGTCCCAAGGGGCCGACAGCCTGGCGCTCTGCTGCGTGGCTTGTCCCAGTGCGCACTGTGGAGGGCGTGGAGGCTGCCAGGTGCCCTTTCTGTTTGGCTCTGGGGGGTGAATCCAGCACCACTGTGCTGCTCTGTCCCTGACACCTCTGCAGTCTTGTTGAGATGTGGTCTCTCCAGATTGCTCTTGGTTTGAGGCTGGAGTCAGTTTCTCTGAGCAGAGACTGGAAGGGTGTCAGGGCAGCAGGGGGAAGAAACTGCTGACTGTGCTTACTGTGCGTTGCAAGTGGATATTATTAAAATTACCAGTAGTGTATCATTCACCCTGAAGGCCAGAGCATCCTTTGGAAGGGCAGTTCTTTGCTGGCTGGCAGCCTGCTCCCTCAAAGGCAGCCCAGTTAGGCCACCAGAGGCCTACAGTTCCCAAGATGCTATGAAAGGGAAGCTGAGGCAGGAGGATCCCAAGTTCAAGTCCTGCCTGGGCTGCTGAACAAAACTATCTCTAAGGCTAAAGAATAAAAGGGCTGGCGACAAACATAGTTCAATGGTAGAGTGTTCCTGGTTCAATCCCAACTGCTGTCAGGTACCTCAGCCATCTTTTCTAAGTTATATGTCCAATCAAAGTCTTGGACTAGATGAATATGTAATTGCAGTATAGCTGCAGTCACTAGTCTGAAGAAGCAAGCAGAGCTGTAGCTCTAAGGGGCATTAATGTGGTTTTTGTTTGCCCTAAGCCTTAGTTGAAATACAGATGTAGCCAAGCCTCAGCGTAGAGCCCTGAGCCTGCACTCCCTGTGCTCTTTGATTTATCTGTGGCTCTTTGTGATTCCTGGAGTTGAGGTTGCTTTTAAATTCTGTGTGTGTGCACGCGCGCGCGCGCACGCACCATCAAGGGGTTCAACTCCTGCCCCACTTCAATAGTACATCTTGTCAGCTGGCCGTAAAGGATGTCAGGCTAGAAATGGTTTGAGACCATGAGTGCCGTGGCGTTTTGGCCGCCATCCTGGGTGTCCCCCCTCCCTGCCCTCACTCGCTCACCAGAGCCAGTGCAGTTTTCCAGGAAGCTTGGGGTAGGGCTGTCACTGGACTCCCGTTCCAAGATTACCCTTTTTTGTTGCTCAGTGGGAGTGGAAGCAGTTCCTACCTTCTAGGAGCGTTGCTTGCAGGCTGCACATCTTTGGGGTTGAGCCCCAGGCCTTGTGCTTCTCTAGCCCCCACGGTTACTGAGTTGTGAAAGTCTTAATTTGCCCGAGGTTCGCTACCTGAGCTTCTCAGCATGCTGCTGGCATTACAGGTCTGCGTACTTGCACCCGCTTGAATGTTTCTTTTTTGATCTTGGTACTAGGAATTGAAATCAGCCTTACACTTGCCAGGCAATTACTGTGCCACTGAACTATATTCTGGCCCTTGAATTTTTTTTTTTTAACTTTATTTATTTATCTATGTTATGGCTGGCTCAGTCTGCACTGGGGGTAGGGCTGGCGCAGCATGTGGTGCCAGGGATCGAACCGCGGTCCCTGCAGTTGCCTAAGCTTGCTGAAGCAAGCGCTTTAGACCGCTGAGCCATCTCGCCGGCCCTTGAATTTGTTTTTTAGAAGCCACAATTTACAAACTTGGTCACATACTAGAGATGATGTAAGATAGTAGTAAGGTGATAACCATACACAGCTGTGGCCCTGGTTCTCTGGGAGGCTAAGCCAGGAGGATCGTGGATTTCAGCCTGGCTTGGCACTGCATGACAGGGTAGGGATGCACGTGGTGGGAAGGCGGGCTCAGTTCAGGAGGAGGGTGGGATCTTCCACCTGCTTTCCATTTCCTGCTCAGATGTCAGCATGATCCTCAGCCTGCCCAGTGCTGGCCTGTCCTTCCCCAACTGGTCCCACGGCTGGAACCTGCACTGGCACTGCTACCTGCTCACAGTACATGCAGCCATCAAGAGGAACAAGCTGTGTCATTTTCGGGCTTGCCCTGGAGACCTGAGCTTTCTGGTTTTGGGCACTGACTGTGCAAGCCCAGGCTTTGCTGCCTCGTGTCTCCTGCATCTGTCTGCTTGACATGGGAGGGTATGGCCGCAGGATGACAGGTGGCCTTCCCTCAGGATGCTTGTTGGGGACAGGTGGCTGCCTTCCCGCTGTTCCCTCCTAGAAGGCCAAGCTGGGTTTCAGCCTCCAGGAGAGGCAGCAGCAGAGGTTAGCTGACGTGAAGGTCATGTGGAAGCTGTCTGGAGCTCTGGTGTCCCGGTGGCTGGACCGGTCCTGCTGCTCTGGGGCATGACTTCCTTGTGACATGGCCACCTGTGTTGCCTTGCAGTGGTCACCACTGCTCCTTTTCCAGGTGAAACCACAACCCTTTAGCTTGCTGGGCCTCGCTTTCCATGGCTGCAGTGTGGTCTTGGATCCTAACCTGACTTGGCCCTGCTGTAAGACAAGGACATCCTGAGAAGCAGGGACAACCTGAGAAGCACTGTGGCATGACCTGTCCCCATGTGAAGCACCCTGCTGTGGGGCTCTGGGAACTCGAGGTGCAGTGGTGCCTGTGCCTATCACTGTCCCCACGCTCCCATGTGCCTCAGCTTGGTCTCTGGGCCTCCCTTGCAGAACACAGCATCTGTGCCATCTGTTCCTCAACAGATGGGGTTACTGGAATTTGCACCCAGAAGTTTCCCACTGAGCTGCATCCCAACCCCTTTCCACACATTTTGAAACCGGGTCTCCCCAACTCATTGCATGTCACTAGCTGGTCTCAGGCTGCTGGAGTGCGGGGGTTGTGTGTGTGCGCCACCACACTTGGCCTTCTGAGGCCTCAGCCTCGGCCCCCTGCCCTGTCCGGCTCAGCTGCAGTGGTCTCTAGATGAGCCTCAGGACCGATGGAAGTGGGCACTGGTGTTTCTGCTTGAGTTTGCCAGTGCTGTTCTCTGGGGAGCTCCTGAAGATGGCCCTGCCTGGTGAGGTGGAGGGCCAGCACGGAGTGAGGGTTCCTGTCCTCTTAACAGCCTGGGCCCCACTTTGTGCTCCTAAAATGTTTGTGGTCGCCTCTGGAAACTGGTTTTTGGTAAGATGCTTGTTAATCTTTAAATCATGAAATCACTAGTCTCCTGGAGAGGGAAAGTTTTTTTTTTTGTTTGTTTAATTCCTGGCGTCCCAAGTATTTTCAGCCCGTCCCCAAGGCCCTGTGCACACCCACAGACCCTAGGGGAGTTAGTGTGGCGGAGGCCAAGTCCCTTGTGCAGTCTCACACACTGGGAGTGGCATGCCGGCTGTCTGGTCGCCTTGGAGAGGCCGGCTCTTGGGACTGCTCTCCAGGACAGGCCATCCTTCACCGTGATCGTCCTTCCCACGGTCAGCTGCCTGCCTGGTGTACCTGGTGCCAGCCACAAACGCCGCAGACGGTAGGGGCAGAGGGTTGAATGGGGAAATGAGCGGAGATCCACTATTTCCCGCTGTCTTGCCATTTTTTGTAGTTTTGGGAATCAGGCCTGAGGCCTTCTGTATGTTGGGCAAGCCCTCTGCCTCTGAGTGACATCCCTCTGTCAGGGTCTCACGCGCAGTGTTTCTCATGCTGGCCTTGAACTCCTGGCTCACAATGTCTGGCTTGAATCTTAACATGATCATGTATTGTGATACTTTTATATTTGTAAGCAAAACAACTAGTAGTTTGTTTACTTCAGTTTATCCTCAAGTGGATGTGCAGGTGAGGAACACACTGGTTCCCAGAGTATCCGTGGTCTGCCGGGCAGGTGCCCCCGCCCTGCTGCTGGTTACAATCCAGGGGCTAGGGAGAGGTGCCCCTGGTGACCAGGCATCATTGACATACCGAGATAAACATGGGCCCTCTCGGCCTAGCATTACCCACATTTGGCAGAGCCCACTGGCACCTGGACACCTGCCCCACTTGACACTTCCTCTGTGTCTGAGGAGGAGGCAGAAGCAGAGCAGCCCAGGACTTGGGTCGTCTTTATCCAGGACTGCCTGGGAACCAGGTCCATTTGAAATCCAAGCTTGGGAGCCAAGGCTGTGAGTTTGGGGCCAGTCTGGTCTATGCAGTGAGATATGGTCTCAACCAAAAATAGCTGGGTGTAGTGGCACACAGGCTTGTCATCCCAGCTGTCTGGAGGCTGAGGCAGGAAGATGACCCTGGGCTGCATAGTTCAGGGCGAGCCTGAGCCACATGACACCCTGTTTTAAAAAGTAATACAGGGTAAAGGATATAGTTCAATGGTGGAGTAGTAACCTTGGGTTTGCGCCAACTGTTGGGGCAAAAAAGACAAGTCCCAAATCTGGGGCGGAGAGCAGCTGATGCGCAAGGCCCAGTGTATGATCTTGGGCACTCAGCCAGTTTCAGAGCAGCTAGGCTTTTTCCTATAATAGTTAACAAATGTCCAGAGAGACTCAGATAACCTCTTAGGCCATGCGGTTCCTGGCGGAAGAATGCCTTTCTCTTCATCCTTGGGAAGTGGCCCCACGCATGCCGCAGGGCAGTAGCACGTGAGCCGCGTGGAGACAGCTCAGGGGATGCCTCGCCTTTGACCTTGCCACAACAGCAGGTGGCCACAGCCGCCTTGTCTGGCTTAAGTTGAAGAAGCTTACAGGTTTTTCTGTTCCTGGAGTCTCCCATCAGAAGGCAGTGGGAGCTGGGTGTGGTGGCACACACCTGTAATCCCAGCACTTGGGAGGCTGAGGCAGGAGGATCGGTGTGAGTTCAAGACCAACCTGGGCCCCAAAAGTGAGTTCAGTGGGGCCAGAGAGCTAGCTCTATGGCACAAGTGCCTGCCTGGCAAGTGCAAGGTCATGAGTTCGAACCCCGGTCCCGCAAGAAAAAAAAAAGTAAAAGTGAGTTCAGGACCAGCCTGAACTGCATAGTGAGACCCTGTCTCAAAAAGACAAAAAAACCGGTTTGAGACTTCTCAGGGAGCTTTGTGTGCTGAAGGCTCACTTTGAAGTAGGTAGGCCCAAGTCGGCACGGGGAAGAGGGTGCTGACCGCTGTTCTGGGCCTCTGCTCCAGTCAGGTCCCCTTGTCAAAAAGTCAGGGCCAGGGTGGGAGCGATGTGGCATTTGGGGAAAGGAACAAAAGTTGCTATCTGAAGCACCTTAACGCCTGGCACTCAGCTACACGCAGAATGGAATTTTGCATATGTTGGACAGAAATAAGAGAATCAAGCCTCGGCCAGAGAGGTTCCAGAACTGTAAGGACCTGTTTGACCTGATCCTGACTTGCGAAGAAAGGGTCTATGACCAGGTGGTGGAAGGTGAGCCCATGCGCTGGTGCCCAGGAAGCAGACTCCCAGTCAGGGAAGGGAGGGCTTTGGCCCTGAGGGGCAGTCCAAGGACAGAGGCCCCTGGGAGGTAGACAGGTGGGGTGCCGCAGGCTTTGCTGAAGATCTGCCACTGTCTCTGTGGACTGGCTTTGCTCTGGATGGTGCAGGGTGTGCCATAGGGGCCACAGAGGCCACTGTCACCACGGGAGGCCTTGGTCCAGGACGAGCTGGACGCGAGAGAGTCCTCTCGGAGGCCTTGGGTTTGGTCTTTTGTGCAGGGGCCTCAGGAAGTCCCTCGGCCAGGTCACTGGTGCAGTGCTCAGTTGTGTTCCCAAATGCCAAAGTCCAGCAGCAGCTGAGCCCAGTGAAGGGCGAGGTGGAGCCGCATGAGAGACTTTCTGCCTGGCTCTGGAGCCACCAACGTCTTTGTCACTTTGTCCCAATCAGATCTGAATTCCAGAGAACAGGAGACCTGCCAGCCAGTGCACGTGGTCAACGTGGACATTCAGGACAACCATGAGGAGGCCACCCTGGGGGCCTTCCTCATCTGCGAGCTCTGTCAGTGTGTGAGTATGGGGTGTCTGGCTTGTCCCCTGCTTGTGCCACAGAAGCTGAGCTATGATTGCATGCGCAGCTGCACACCTTTGGGGACGAGCCAGGTGGCGGTGGCTCAGGAACCACTTGGTGCTTTTGTTCAGCTGACAAGAGGGTGTGAGGGTGGCCCTGCTGGTGCCCTGTGACCTCCAGCGGGGCCCGCAGACCGGTCCATCGGGATAGCGTCCGTCTCGGACCCCCAGCCTCCTCCCAGTCACCCAGACCATGTAGCTGCAGTGCAGCTGTGTTGGGGTCGAGGGCTGTCTGTGACAGGAAGACACTGGCTTAGCCAGCAGCAGACCCACAGGCGTCGCTGAGCCAGTGCTGTGTGTGAGGCCCAGGCCCAGCCCTCTCGGTCCGGCCTTTGGTTCCCTGCAAGCCTCGCAGTCTTCAGTGGAAGCACCTGCGGAGGTGTGCCCAAAGCTTCTGGCCAGAGCCCCTGTGCCAGGCAGGGCACAGTACCATGGGGACTGGAGTCGTGGCAGGACAGGTGTGACTGCAAGCTGGACTGCCCCTCTATGGCAGGAATTGTCTACCAGGAGATCTCCAGTGATGTGTGGCAGTGATCGTGGGACTTTTAAAAGACCGGAGGGCAGTGGGATATGTGGTATCGGACACTGTTCCCTGCACACAACCCTCCATCCAGCACAGAGCCTCTCCCTGCTGTGTGGCTTTGGGCAGGTGCCTGTCGCTTCTTGTGCGCTGTGTGCTGCTCTGCGTAGTGAAGAGGATTCCGCCAACCTGGGGCTTCTGCAGATCCAGGCCCTCGCTGCTCCAGCTGGGGGCTCTGCGGGTGGGTGGGGCCGCGTCCAGCGGCAAGCGCGCTCAGGGTGTGCTCTCCCCAGATCCAGCACACAGAGGACATGGAGAACGAGATCGATGAACTGCTGCAGGAGTTCGAGGAGAAGAGCGGCCGGGCCTTCCTGCACACTGTGTGTTTCTACTGACCCGCCGGCGGCCGGCCGGCCGGAGGCTTCCTGTACTGCGCCCTGGCGGGAGGGCGGCCCGCGTGCCGGATTGTCTCCACCCCACTTCAGCCAGAGAAAGGCAGTTCGTGCACGTGCCCCCGCCCCCGCCCCCGTGTGTGCCTGGCCTTTTCCTCCCCAACTGCAGATTGTGCCCGTACCTGAGCAACAGTGGCCATGTCCTGGCCGGAGAGGACCTGGAGTTGCCCAATAAATGAGATGCTGCTAGTGGCGTTGCTGCGTCCTCCGTTACTGCGCAGTCCTCTCGCCGGCTGGGTGGCTGTTCCCGAGGTTGATGCGCAGCCAGGCCACACCCGGGCGTGCTGGGCCCAGGCGGCCTGGGCTG
Source organism: Capromys pilorides (assembly GCA_004027915.1). Taxonomy (NCBI): domain Eukaryota; kingdom Metazoa; phylum Chordata; class Mammalia; order Rodentia; family Capromyidae; genus Capromys; species Capromys pilorides. The sequence continues at coordinate 24,213 of PVKN010002973.1, forward strand.
AGATCCCTGGTCCTCGGCGTCGGTTCTTCCCGCGTAGCCTTCCTTCCAGCCGATGCTCCGGGGGTCCCAAGATTGCGGTAGCAGGAAAGACACCAGGCACCTAGAGGTTCAGGCTGTCACTGCCCGCCCTCCCCGGGGTGAACAGGCTTGGGTGGTTGCCTGGCTTTTGTGCTCCATCTCCTCTCCTGCCCCCAGTCGCCCCTTGCCCAGCTGCTAGACTGGACTGAGCTCCCTGGTCCGGCGGCGCGCGTCCCTGTGGGAGGCCTAGACTGAGCCAGAGAATGGGCTGGAGGACGCGGTGCGCGGCGGCTGGCGTCGGTGCAAGGTGCACGCCGGCGTGGGGCGGGGCGGTGGCCAAGTCCCGCCCGGAGGCGGAGGCAGGCAGCAGGGGAGGGCGAGGAACGAGCCAGGCGGCGCCGAGCCGGGGAGCCGGAACTGGAGCCGGGCGCGCGGAGGGCGGAGCGCAGCGCGGCTGGTGGCGGCGACCCCGAGCTCACTCGCCCAGCCCGTCCCCCGCCTGCTTCTGGCCCGGGCTGTGGCAGCCGCGCGCGCGCTGACCTCTGCGGAGGCGGCGGGGGCTCAGCATCGGGCCGGGGCCGGGGGGGCGCCGGGGCCGGGGGGCGGCGCTCCGGCCCGGCCCGGCCCCGCCCGATGTCCATGAGTGCGAACACCATGATCTTCATGGTTCTGGGGGCGTCGATCGTGATGGTGAGCGGAGGGGCTTCCCGCGCGCGCCCCTTGTTCTCGCCGCCCGCGCGCGCGCCTCCCCCTCCGCAGCGCCTTGTTTACCGGCCTGCGCGGCGGCCTGCGCGGTCCTCCGGGTTCTTCCGGCGCCCGCACTCTGTCCCCGCGCCCCGCGTCCCGTCCCGTCCCCAGGGCCCCGCGCTCCTTCCGACCCCGGCCCCCTCCAGCCCGGCCCCCCTCTCCCCTGACCGGTCATGGGCTCTTCTAGGCCATCGCGTGCTTGATGGACATGAACGCGCTGCTGGATCGCTTCCACAACTACATCCTCCCGCACCTGCGGGGCGAGGATCGCGTCTGCCACTGCAACTGTGGCCGGTGAGTGCGCCCTGGCGCCGGGCACGACACGCGTGATCACTCATGAGCGGCGGGCTGCGCGGCCCGAGCCGCAGGGCCGCGCTAGCCCAGGCCGCGCTAGCCCCGGGCGCTTTGAGCCAGGCGCTGGGGGAGGGGTGTCTGGGGACAGAGGCCTGCCGAGTCAGGAGGCCCTGTGACTTCCGAGAGGGGCCCTCCAGGGGGTGGCAGAGCCGCCCAGGTTCCAGGCCTGGAGGCCTGCGGGGTCAGCAGTGCAGGTGGTCACTGGAAGGCCTGGGCCTGGCAGGGTCATGCCTGGGGCAGCCGCAGCTGTTGGGGCTCCTGTGCCTGTGGCCTTGGCCGAGGCCCAGTTTGGGCAGGCACTGGTCCTAGGGCTGGGCAGCACCTACCTGGAGGGTGCCTCGAAGGACCCTCAGTGTAGCGGAGTAACTGAGGCAGGAGCGAGGCTGGCTCATTCAAGGTCACAGCGCACCCGCCACACCCACCAGCGATCTCCTGTCTCCCTGGCCATGCATGTCTGTACGTCCATGTACGAAATAAACATCTTCTCATGAGCCGCGCATGTGTGTACCGTCTGTGCATATACATGTGCGAACATACCCCACGCGCACACAGGCACGTGCTCATCTGTGGAGGCCCCCGTAGCAGCTTGAGCCCACCAGTGGGGTCTGCGTTGACTGTGGTCCTTGCTGGACAGTGAACAGACGCTGTAGAGAATAGACCTGCCCAAGGTCAGGCAGCTGAACTAGGACGGTTCCCATCCCCACCCAGCGCTGCCACTTCAGGCTCTATGCACACGTGAGGGCCCGGTGTGAAAGCTTCGGGCAGCTGTGTGTCTCCTGCCACATCTCTGGGTTGCAGATATATGTGTTCCAGAAACACAGGCGCTAGAGCAGGTGAGGCACAGTGGAGAAGTCCCCGCGGAGGCCGCTGTTCCCGGCCCAGGGCGGTTTGACCCTGGCTGATGGCCCGAGTCCTCTCCCCACCGTATCGGCACACTGGGCCCACACTCCGCGCAGGAATGTTAGGCACACACCCTTCCCATGTGCAGGCTGCTGTCATGTGACCAGTGGGGGTCTGACACCAGTTCAGGCTCACCTTTCCAGAGGGGGTGTGCACGGGTGTGTGTGTGCCTTACACAGAGCAGGCACCTGTGGAGTCAGGGCTCAGGTGAGGCCTGTGTGTGCAGGAACATGAGAGCAGCACGTGCTGCAGTATTCCTGCATGTGTGTCTCCATGTATGTGCTTTGTACACATTTCTGCATACAGGGTTTCATCATACAAAGACTTGTATATTGACAACATACATGTATGTGCAAAGACATGTATACGGGACAATATACAGTGGAGTGTGCAGGGGAATGTGTGGGAGTGTCTCCATGTGGCTGCTCGGCTGCATCACAGGGTTGCACGTGGGGTATCTGTGAATACACCACGTACACACATTGCTACGACAGTCTACTCATGTATCCACGCGTGCAGTGTGCACATGTGTGTGCCTCGTACGTGCCTACACGTGGAGTTGCATATGGATATGGAAGACTGCGTGTTAGAGGCAGCATCTGTGACCGTGCGCGCACATACATGCACAGGACTCAACCTCCAGAAGGCCAGGGTACGGGCCTGAGCATGTGCATCCATGTGTGACACACGCCCTGCTCATGCCAGGGGCGTGCGCAGTATGTGGGTGTGGCCCTTGGGCCTGTGTCCACAGTATACACGCTGTGTCCTGTGCATGTGGCTGGCGTGTATATACAACATGCATCAGGCCTCAGGTGGCACGTGGCTTGTGTGGCATAGGTGGGACACGTGTATGTCTCCATCAGTTGTGTGCACATAGTATATCCTACTTGTTTCTGGGAGATTTGACCTCCTGGCCAGCTCCAGAGGCCGGACTTGGAGGGAAGAGGATGCCAGGGTCAGGTGAAGAGCTGCAGTGACCAGGCCAGGGGAAGCATGCACAGGTCGTGACCTTTGACCTGGAAGTCCTGAGGGGTGCGCAGGCGGCGCTGGCCTCCAGCTGCCTGAGATGTCCTCAGCTTCCATAGGGATTTAGGCTCAGCAGCACTCTGCCAATGGGACCGCTAATGCGTCAGGAAGTCCTCCCTCTCCTGGGGCTGGCGTGGCCACAGATGATCAGTAGTTTTCCATCGAGCTGGGTGGGGGTGCAGGCCTTTAAGGGGCTAAAGGGCTGCAAGTTCAAGGGTGGCCTGGGCTCTGTAGCCAGCTTGGGCTGTATTGTGTGAAATGGTCTTGGGGACCAACAAAGAACGTGGAGTAGCTTTTTCTGCCCTAATGGTGGATAGTGGCTATGGAACTCATGGTGGGTAAGTAGCCGCTGTCAGGTGTCGGCCATGGTCACTCTATGGCCAAGGTTGGCAGCCGAAGCTCTGTTCACCAAGCCTGCCACACTGCACAGGCCCTGGAGCGGGCAGAGAGCCGAGGCCGGGCAACCCCTTTCCTGCCCTGTTGGCCTCGACTGGGCTGCAAGGACCCCAGGATGGCCCCAAGTCAGCAGCAAGGGCCCAATTGGGGTTTCCTGGGGAGCACAGCCTCTCTGGATGGGGGCGTAGGTGCCACCGCAGCTCACCGCACACGGAAGAGGCAGCAGGTTTGGGAAGGAGAGCTATTTTCAGCACGCATTCAATGTGTCTGTGGATCCCACGTGCAGACACAGGCAGCTTTAGCTTGGAGCAGGCGTGGGGGCAGCGAGGAGGAGCCACGTGGCAGGAGAACACCATGCACCCTGGCCCTGCTGCTGGGGAGAAGTGCTCATGGCTGGGCCCTGGCCCACAGGCACCCAGAGCCGGCAGCAGCCCTTCTGCCAGCCCAGGGCTCCTCTCTTGGCAGATGCCTGCCTGTTGCACACGTGGAGGGAGCCGTAGGCACAGGAGGCCGACAGGCTGAGCGTGCTGGTGATCTGAGCTTGGGTAGGGAGGCTGAGGCTGGCTGAGGCCTTGGATGATCAGAGCCACGGCGGATGCTTGGACCAGGAGGGCCCAGGACCTGTTCAGTGTGGCTCTGAGTAAGGAGCAGGTGGGGCTGGCCTCACCCTACTTCCAGCTGCCTGAAACCTTCCCAGCTTCCACAGTGATTTGGGCTCCTTGTAGCCCTGGGTTGGGCCAGCCAGGGTCCTGGCGCAGCACACCTCAGCAGCGCTCTGCTGACGGCCCTGCTGATGGGTTGGGAAGCCTTCTTCTCTTGAGTAGGGTGCACGTGGTCCATCCTCATGCAGCCCAGGTGGGGATGGAAACAGGCCTCTGGCATGACAGTGGCGCAGGCAGGGTTCACAAGTGAGACCCAGGCGACGCTGCACAATGGGACAGCAAGTGGTGGAGAGTTCAGGAGCAAGTGGGGGCTGGGCAGGGCTGGCAGCCTGGGCCTTGATGGACTGTGGTGTCCCATGCCAGCGGCATCCAGGCGCCCTGCCCGCCCTGTATGCAGGGTCAGCTCCCAGAGCCCAGGGTGCCCTGCGGATATGCCCAAGGTGGGCAGAGGTGCCAGCCCGCCCTGCCGCCCGCAGGCACCACATCCACTACGTGATCCCATACGACGGAGACCAGTCCGTGGTGGACGCCTCCGAGAACTACTTTGTGACGGACAATGTGACCAAGCAGGAGATCGACCTCATGCTGGGGCTGCTGCTGGGCTTCTGCATCAGCTGGTTCTTGGTGTGGATGGACGGCGTCCTGCACTGCGCTGTGCGCGCCTGGAGGGCCGGCCGGCGCTATGGTGAGTGCCGCACCCGCCGCGGGGACGCCGCACCCACCGGCGCCTGACCGCCCTGTCCCCCTGCAGATGGCTCGTGGACCTGGCTGCCCAAGTTGTGCAGCCTGCGGGAGCTGGGCCGGCGGCCGCACAGGCCCTTCGAGGAGCCCGCGGGGAACATGGTGCACGTGAAGCAGAAACTCTACCACAACGGCCACCCCAGCCCGCGGCACCTGTGAGCGTGCCCAGGACTCTCGGCCGCTGGGCGGAGGACAAGGGACCTCGTGGACGCCTGAGGGCAGAACGGGACTGCGGCCTCAGGCCCAGGGTGTCCCGGGCTGGGGCTGGCCGGGCCAGGGCTGCGGGGCTCGTCCAGCAGAAGGTGCTGTCTCTTCTTTTTATAAAGGGCGTTGGGTGGGGGCTGGGGTGGGGACGCTGCCGGCCTTGGGGCAGGAGCCCGACGCCCCAGCCCTGGAGGTGCTGGGGGCCACCTGCCGGGCCTTTGGGGGACAGGCCAGGGTGGGGCTGCGCCTGCCTGAGGCCACATCTGATTGAAGGCTGCTGTCTGTTTCCTGTGAAGTGTTGTCTGTCCGTTTGTCCCTCGTCTGGGGGGAGGCGTGGCCGCCGTCTGCACACGGGAGCATGTGCATGGGGCGTGTGCGGCTGGGGGGCACGGAGGGGGCCTACAGCAGCATTGCGGCACATCCTTGCTGTGAAGCCCACCCTGCCGGCCAGTAAATTCTCCAGAAAGCTCCAGCCTCCGCCTCTTCAGTCCCCTCTGACCCAAGGGCTAACAACCCACTCCACCCCCTTGTTTCAGCCTTGAGACTTGGGCAAGGGGTCAAAGAGTTTTATTGGATTTTGGATTAAAAGACTCAGCTGCAACTCCAGGTGGGCAAAAGGTCCTTCGGCAGCTGGCACCACTGCCCACCGCCAGATCCCCCCTTGGGGTGTGGGCCCCGTCATTGGCACAAGTGTGTGTGAATGGGGTCGTGTTCAGCTGGACCAGGCAGCCAGCTTGGGGACCCTGCGCTTCAACACTGCCTCCTCCCTGCTCAGGCAAGTTGGGGGGCCACTGTTCCTCACAAGTGGCTCCCACTGAGGAAGGTGGCGAGGGGGAGCCCCTGCCACACTGCTGCCCACAGCTGGACTCTGGCATAGCCGTGGCAGGAGGGAGAGGCCGGTCAAGTGTCAAGAGCCTGCCAGGGTCGCTGCAGACGTAGGGTGGGGTCCCTCCACCTTCAGCCACTGCATCTTCTGTCGGTGCTGCAGGACAGCATCCTGGACACGTGTGTCCATCATGGCCTCTGTGAGGACGCCATCCTCAGAGGCGTATGCCATGGCCTAGAATGAGAGGGAGTTGAAGCTGGGCTCCTCGCCCAGGACACATGGACAGCGGGGCAACTCCAGGGGCAGGTGGGCACCAGCCACAGGGCAAGTCTATGCCCAAGTGCTGCTGAGCTCAGGAGCTAGGTGCAGCCAAGGTACTGTCTCCAAGATGCCCAGTGCCAGCCTGGCCCGTCTCAGGCTTCCTCAGCACTCAAGTGTCTGCCCAGCAGTGCTGTGTAGGTCAGGTGATTCGTGGGTGCAGAGGGAGGACCACAGGCCTTGGGGAGGGGGTGGCCGAGAGACCGTACAGAGCAGCGTCTGCGCGGCCACCCCGCCAGTCTGCAGTGAGGACTGCGCCAAGCCCTGTGCGCAGGGCCCCGAACGCAGTGTACACAGCCTGGTTCCAGCACTGGGGTGTGGACCCAACACTGTGGCCAAACAGCAGCCCAGGGAGAAGTCAGGCAGGGACCAGGGGAGGCAGCGATAGAGAGGAAACTGGGCTGGAGGTGGGCAGGGTGGCAGTGGCAGGACCTCCTGGACAGCAGCTGGAGGAGGCCAGCAGGAGGCAGCCTCACTGGGATAGGACGTGTGTGTGTGTGTGTGTGTGTGTGTGTGTGTGTACGTGTAACACCTGTGACTGGCCAGGGTTAGGAAACACTGCATCCTCCACACCAGCCTAGCCAATTTTTTGTTGTTTTTTTGAGACAGGGTCTCAATATATAGCTCAGGCAGGCCTTCAGCTCACTTTGTAGCCCAGGCTGGTCTGGAACTTCCAACCATTCTCCTGCCTCAGCCTCCCAAGTGCTGGGACTACAGGTGTGTGCCATCACACTGGGCTGCCACTTTTTTGCTTCAATCTAAAATTATTAAAAAATTAGCCGGGCATGGTGGCACATGCCTGTAATCCCAGCACTTAGAAGGCTGAGGCAGGAGGATCACTGTGAGTTTGAGACCAGCCTGGGCTACAAAGTGAGCTCAAGGCCAGCCTGAATGGCATAGTGAGACCCTGTCTCAAAAAGACAAAAAAATTAAGTTTCACTGAGTATGTTAGCTCATGCCTGTAATCCCAGCACTTGGGAGGCTGAGGCAGGAGGATCACGTTAGGCTAGCTCAGGCTACAGAATGTGCTCAAGGGCAACCTGAACACAGCTCAAAACAAAAGTAAAGGTGAGGGCCGGCGAGATGGTTCAGTGGTCTAAAGTGCCTGCTTAGGAAAGCTCAGGCAACTGCAGGGACTGCAGTTCGATCCCCGGCACCACATGCTGCGCCAGCCCCACCACCAGGGCAGGCTGAGCCAGCCACAAAATAAATAAATAAAAGAAACAAACAAACAAGCAAACAAATAAAAAAAAAAAAAAAAAGTAAAGGTGAGCTCAGAACCTGATGGCCTCTGTAACTGCTGAGTTTTAGGAAGAAAGGGCATAGTCCTCAGACTCTTCCCAAGAGCTGAAGGCAAAGGAATGCTCCCTACCTCGTTCCACCTAGCACCAAGGATGCCTCAAGAAACCACAGGCCAGGGCTGGCTCAGCGGTCTAAAGCACTTGCTTAGGCAACCATAGGGATAGAGGTTCAATTCCCAGCACCACCTGCTGCGCCAGCCCCACCCCCAGGGGAGGCTGAGCCAGCCATAATATAAGCAAAGTTTAAAACAAAAAAAAAAAAAGAAGAGAAGAAAAGAGGAGGAGGAGGAGAAGGAGGAGGAGAAGGAGAAGGAGAAGGAGAAGGAGAAGGAGAAGAGACCACAGTCCAGAAGTCCTTGCAACAGCTGCACAGCGAGCAGCCCATCCACACAGGTTGGTAAGGACTGCCTGTGCCCCAGTGGAAACTATAGCTTTTCTTGCTGGAACAGAATGGGAAGGAGCTCCCTGGGTGACACCAGGGCTTCGGGTGCAATTCCTCCCAGGTCAGCCGCCAACAGGGGACCTGCACTGCCACAGCCCAGCCCAGCCCAGGACCACAGCCTGCCAAGAGCCCAGCAAGAGAGGTGGAAAAGGGGGGGCCAGGGAGATAGCTCCGTGGCATAAGTGCCTGCCTGGCAAGTGCAAGGTCGTGGGTTTGAACCCGGGTCACACACACAAAAAATAAAATTAAAAAAAGAGAGAGAGAGGTGGAAAAGGAACAGTGCCAAGAGCTGCTCTCAAGAGGCAGGACTGCGTGCAAGAACTGCCAGTCCAGCCAGGTGTCGTGGTGCATCCTGTAATCAGGAGGCTAACTAAGGCAGGACTGCCCCACATTTGAGGCCAGAATGTTCGAGGCTACATAGTGAGTTCAAGGCCAGCTGGGACTACACAGCAAGACCCTGTCTCAAAAAAAAAAATCCTGACTCCATATTCAAAGATCCAGAAGTGGAGCTGACAGGTTCAATACTTGCTCTGTAGCATGTGCAAGGCCATGAGTTCGAACCCCAGCACCACAGAATAAACAAACTCTTAAGACTGGGCATGAACTGGTGGCCCATCCTGTAATCTCAGCACTTGGGAGGCTGAAGCAGGACCACAATCAATTTAGTGCTGTCCAATCAATTTAGCAAGACACTGTCTCAAAGTTTAAACAAAAAGGAGCTGGAAATGTAATGTAGCTCAGACATAGCGTCCTTGGGTTTGATCTCCAGTACTGGGGCAAAGAAAAGGCCGTGAGGAGTGGGGTACACCTAGCATCCCAGCTACTCAGGAAACGGAAACAGAAGAATCGCAAGTTTGAGGCTCACCTGAGCAACTTAGCAAGACCCAGCCTCACTCAACACAGAAGAAAATAAAAAGGGCTGAAGATGCAGTGCAGCTCTCTGCCGGCAGAAGAGGCTCAGGCTTTAGGTGGGGTGCGCAGGGATGCACGCGAACGTGGGGCCCACAAGCCTCCCCTGCGAGGAGACGCAGCTCAAGGCGACTGCACTGCAGACGGTAGGGCTGCCGGCCAGCAGAGCTGGAGGCGGGATTCCCACCCTGGGCACAGACAGGCTGCGGGTGAGGCGGCTGCCGCTCGCCTGGGTACAGAGGGTGCTGCGCGCTAACCCTTGGGGCCCAGAGAGCAGGCACAGCAGGACTGGCTGTCACGTGGGAGAGGCACAGCCCCAGCTGTGGCAGTAGCTGCATGACCGTGTGGGCCTGACCCTCAACACACGGAAGCCCCACACCTCAGAAGTGTCCGCAGACAGCGATCTCAGCAGCAGTGAGACCAGACACGGGAGTCCCACCCAAAAGCATGCCTTAAGATCAAGGCCTGGAAGGGGCGCGCCACATCAGCTAGGTACTGGCCTGGGCAGCGACTTCAGGGCCATGAGAAGGCACGTGGTACACCCTGCCATGCTCCTTGCTCGAGGACACAGCAGAGGCCTCAACTGGCCCACGGATGGGGCCGACAGCAGCTCACACGGGCTGAGCTGTGCATGTTCCTGGTCTATAGTGTTCAAGCCCAAGTAGTCGCCCGGTTAACAGCACAAGTCTCACTCCAGAAGGAACTGTCAAGTCTCTGTGGCTAGGCCACAGTAGACCCCCAAGGATGTGGCCACAGACCTCACCTCACAAAAATGAAGCCCACCAGAATACCTAGCCCTCCTTCAGGCCAGCGCCTGTCCTCGGTGCTTTGGAGGAAAAGCAGGGGTAGGGGAACGAGAGGCCAGCCTGGCTTCTGTCTTAGCACACTGAGGGTAAGGCGGCCTCACCTACCTGGGGACATGGACCTCCAGGCCCTCGGTGCTACGGTGAGCTCCTACACAGCCGAGGACCAACGGCTCCAAAGAGCATCTCAGTGCGCCGACACAGCACATCAGCTTGGCAGCTGGCCCCCACTCGCTGGGCCCACAGACCCTGTAACCTGGACCAGGACACCCTTACCCGGCCCTGTATGAAGGGCCTCGGACTCACCTGCCACGCCACAGCCAACTGGGCGATCTCACGGCCTGACATGCCCTCTGTTAGCTGGGCAACCTCGGAGCACTTCTTCCCATAGTCAAATTCAGCCAGCTTCAGACGCCTGCCAGAAGAACTCCAAGTGGCGCAGGCCAGACGACACGCAGGAGGGCAGCAGCCAAGCTGGAACCCCGCTGCCCTAAGCCACCGCCCGCACCTGCTCTCTTCCCGGAGCCTGCAGCCCTTATCCAGCCCACACCTGCACACCCAGCAGCTGCCAGCAGTTAAAGGCTCAGCCTCTGACCAGAGCCACCTGCTTAGGCAAGAGCTCCAGGCAAGAGAAAGACGGGACAGAGGGCAGAGGCCACAGGGCCCTGGTTTCCAACAGTGATGCTGACAAGGGCCACTCCACTTGGGAAGAGAGGAACGAGAGCCAAACTAAGGTGCTCAGGACAGAGCAGAGCAGCCATGGCCTCTTCAGGACAGAGGAGCTCACAGAAGCAGGGGTGGTGACACATGCCTGTCATCCCAGCATTCTGGAAGGCTGCGACAGGAGGATCCTAAGTTGGAGCCCAGCCAGGGCAACTCAGTGACTTAGTGAGACCCTGTCTCAAAGTATGACGTTACGAGGACTGAGACTATAACGCAGAGCAAAAGCCCTGGCCTTGGCCACAGCAGTGGTGGAGAGGAAGGACAAGGCGCAGTGCGGCAGCGGGAAGGATGCAGGTCGGGATATAGGACAGCACGCGGCCGGGACTGGGGACACAGAGGCCTAGGATCTGCACTCGGCCCGGCACCTGCAGGGCCCAGGCCCCCAGAGCCCCTGGGTGGCACAGGGTCTGCACCCTGGGCAGCAGTGGACAGTGGGGTCAGCCGCCACTCCCAGGCTGGCACAGGGCCCGAGGACTTCAAGGAAGGTCAAGACTCATGGTAGACAGGTGGGCAGAGCAACAGCTACCCTCAGGGGCCCAACATGGCGGTCCCTGCCAGGGCGGGGGATATGCAAAGGTGTGACGAGCGGGAGGGGGTCCTGGGGTGCGAGGGGCCACGTAGGCCCCGACACTTACTGCTTGCCTTCCGTGGCTGGCTTAAGAACATATTTGTCAAAATACATTCTCACCAGGCGCTCGCGCTCCTCCAGCCGTGGCAGGGCGAAGCAGACCATCTCGTCGATGCGGTCGTTGATGGCCCAGTCGAACTGCTCAGGCTGGTTACTGGCCAGCACCAGCATGAACCTGCACAGACAGGAGCTGCTGGGGCCCGGCTGGTGGGCCTACACCCAAAGCCCTGGGGATGCTAATACAATTTGGTGCCTTCTCGCATGGCCCTGGGGACTGAATTTGGGCTTGACATGTGCTGGGCCAATGCCCTGCACTAAGCCCCTCCCCCGGCCCTCAGCAGCCTTCAAGACAGGGTCTCCCATCTTCCCCGGCTACCTTCACACCTCAAGTTCTCCCGCTTCAGCCCCCCGTGCTGGGATTACAGTGTATCCCACCGCGCCCAGCGGCACTGCAACTTTTTAGGCTACAAAACTGCAGGACCTCAAGCCAATGTGTGGCCTACTCTGCCAGGGCCCTCTGCATGCCCCAAGCCCAACACTACTGAGCGCCCTAAATTCTGCTCTGGCTCTGCGCTTCCTTCCCCCACTGAGCAGCACCCCAGCCTGGACGCTAGTGCTGGGGAGAGATGGCTGCCAGCTGATCACAAGAGGCGGTGTTAGCGTGGCCTTCGGGAGCCACACCTTGCAGTGTGGGCGGCAGGGCCCTCCTTGGGAGGCCTGGGGCAGGGGCAGCCCTCAGGGTGCCCAGGAGCGGCGAGTCCCTCACTTGCTGCTGTGCTGGCCGGTTCTGTGAAGAAAGGCGTTCAGAGTTGCTCTGAGATCTTCGCTTATCTTCTCCTGTGGAAGAAGCCCAACGTCAGCCTCCAGCGGAAACGGCCTGGGAGGCAGAGGCAGCACAGATGCAAGGGCCAGAATGGAGCTGCAGGCTGGCTCCGCCGCGCAGGGCCTGTGAGGGCCAGGGAAGCTCCGAGGCACCAACAAATCCCAGGGCAAGAGACAGCCGGCAGCGGCCTCAGCCAGGCCTGCCCTGCTGGACACCAGTCCCGCACCCCGCACCCCCAAGGGGAGACAGGCTCTAGGCACTCACAGTTGCGCGCTTCCTGAGGAAGGCGTCAGCTTCATCCACAAAGAGCAGGAGGCTGTTAACAAGGGGCAGTGATGGCCACCGAGCACCCCCAGGGCTCTGGATGCTCCGGGAGCTGCCTAGGTGCCAGGGGACGCTACCCAGGAGCCCAGGGTGGTGCCTGTGAGAAGCCAACATGCAGGCCCAAGAGAAGGCACTGGCCTGGCTTCTGGCCTGGCTCTACTCTAGGTCACCCCAAGGGCACTCAGGGTTACAGCAGCGGTCAGGGTCACCTAATCTCCAGGGAGGTGCCAACTAAGAATAAGGCAATGTAAGGAATGTCTGAGACCACGTGACTAGGCCGGTCACGCCATGCTTGCTCCCGGGGTGTGGGGGTGAAGCTCAGGGCCACGGCTCCTCAGGTAAGTTCAGCAGAAGCCTGAGCAGGCACACGTGCACACACACGGGGAGGCACAGGCATCGGGGAAGGGCCAGCCCGGCCCACGCTGGCAAGAACGCCGCAGCCGCCCTCACAGGGGAGACCCCATGGCCCCTGCATCAGCCTTGTCCTCAGACGCCAGAGGCCATGCAGCCTGGAGGAGGACGGCAGAGTCTGGGTGCTTGGGGGCTCACCCTCGCCGGCTGGTGTTGGCCCAGTCGAAGACTTTGTGCATGGCGGTCACACCCTCCCGCCCCATGGGGGCCACGTCCCCGCCGGTCATGATGGCATAGTCCATGCCCGAGTGCAGCGCCAATTTCTAGGCAGGGAGGACAGCAGTGTTCCCACTCACCCTGCAGAGCCTCATGTGCCCAACACCCACCATCCCTCACCCACGGCATAGCCTGGCCCCCACCTTGGCGAATAACGTCTTGCCGGTGCCTGGCGGCCCATACATCAGAACGTTCCTGTACAGGCTCTTGTTCTTCTTGGTGTTCCTTGTTGCTATGGCAATGTCCCGCACCCTCGCCTCCAGGCTGGGCTGCCAGGGAAGGCAGGTTGGGGACAAGCTCAGGGTGCAGCTCACTCCCTGGGAACCTGGACTGGGATTTTGGTACCGAAGCCCCCAACTGTCTGGGTGCCCACTGCCCCACCTCCACTAAGCCCCCCAGACTTACACTGAGAATGACTCCTTCCAGGGCATCCTGAGGTCTACTGAGCAGCCGCTTGCTGACCTAGGGGGCACCGGTGGTGTCGGCTGGGCACATGAGCAAGGGGCCTGCCGCCCCCCACCCAGGACACTGGGAGATGGGCCTCTGGGGAGGGCTCTCCTGCCTGGGCAGCACATGTAGGCAGCAGGCTATGGGGGTTAGAGGTGGGCAAGCACCCCAACCAGCAGGAGGGAGGGTCGGGTGATGGTGGTGGGACAGGTAGGGAGGTGCATGGGCTCCTCCCACGGGTGGGAAGGCCCAAGGGGATGCTGACAGCCAGAGTACCTGGACAGGGTGCCTCAGTGCCTCCAGCACCGAGATGCGTGAGGTTTCCCGCACCAGTGATGGGGTCCCCAGCCGGGCCTCGATGTACCGCCCAGCAACTGCAGTAGCATTCTTGGCAGAGTAGACCCCAACAGCTAACAGTGTCAGCCCCGCTACCTGGAGCAGATGGGAGGACCAGTGAGTGGCATACACTACCCTACGCCTCAGGAACCCACTGGACCCTGGACGAGTCCCCAGCATGGCAGCACCTGTTCATGGCAGCAGGTCAGGGAGCACTGGCTCAACATTCTGCAACCCCCTTGGAGCTGGAGACCCCCCAGGCCACACCTGCCTAGCCTTCCTGCCCAGAGATATTCAACTTTATCTCCAGAAAGGATGGCTGACTCCTTTTAACAGCACACCAAGCATTCCCAGCCCCTGCAGAGCTGGCTATGGCACGGGATAGACAGCATTCGCCTGGTCAGCAAGGCTTGGGCTCGCCCTACGCCACCAGAAATAACGAGGAGGGGGAGGGAAGAAGGGGAGGGGGAGGGGGAGGAGGAGGGGGAAAGAAGACAGGGCCGTGCATGATGGTGTATGCCTGTGATGTCAGCATTCTGGGAGGCTGATCCAACTGATTACAAGTTCTAGAGGGCTGGCCAAATAGCTCAGCAGATTAAAGTGCTTGCAAACAGGGGTCAGGGGTTCCTTCCCAGGGCCTGCCGTGCTGGCCCAGCCCCTGGGGCATTAAGACTGGGCATGGTGGCACATGCCTATAATCCCAGCTCTTAGGAGGCTATAAACAGGTGGATCACTACAAGTACGATCTAGTAGTGAGACCCTGAACACCCCTGTCTCTCCAGACCCTTCCCTAAACTACAAAAAGTTCTAGTCCAGCCTGGGCAACTGAGCAACTCAGGAAGATCTTGTCTCAAAAAACAAACTAAAGGTCGGGCGTGGTAGCGCATGCCTGTAGTCCCAGCACTTGGGAGGCTGAGGCAGGAGGATCAGTGAGAGTTCGAGACCAGCCTGGGGTACAAAAGTGAGTTCAAGGTCAGCCTGAACTGCATAGCAAGACCCTGTCTCAAAAAGACAAAAACAAAATAAAATAGAAAACAAACCAAAGGGCTGCGATGTAGCTCAGTCTTTCAATTCCCAGGATCCAAACAAACAAACAAACAAAAACGCCAGACGTGTGGTGCAAACCTCTAACCCCAGCGCTCAGGAGGCAGCAAGAGCATCACCACAAGTGCAAGGCCAGCCCTGAGCTGCGGACACAGCAAGATCCTGTCTCAAAAAACCAAAAAGAGGGCTGGCCAAATAGCTAGGGGATTAAAGTGCCTGCTTTAGTGGCACTTAGGTGCAGAGGCCAGGGTCCCATCCCCGGTGTTCTGTGCTGGCCCTGCCCCGGGGGCACCCTGAGACTGGGCGTGGTGGCACGCACCTGTAATCCCAGCTCTTTGGGAGGCTGAACATAGGCGGATTCTTATGTGTCTAATCTACATAGTGAGACCCTGTAGATCTTTATGAAAACTACAAAAAAACAAAAACAAAAACAAAAAAAAAACCCATAAAAAATGAAAAAGAAAAATGGAGAGAGGCAGGGCATGTTCTTATTAGCTGCACCACAAGAACCCAGTCACACCTGGAAGGCTGCTGGCCTCCCTCTGCCCAGCGGCCAGCGGGTACTGACCACGGCCATGCGTGATGCAGAGCTCCCTGGGAGGCCCTCCTGTCCTGAAGCCACAGCAGCTGGATGTGGCCCCTCCTTGCCTGTCCTCTGGCCCCTGGGTCAGAGGCCTGAAGCTTCCAGGCTGCAGAGGTAGCCTGGGCACAGCGGTGGCTCACGAGAGGTGGCCAGGACGGAGCACAGCAGGCTCCCGCGTGACCTCTGCACTCTCGCCTAGTTCCCTGGTGCTTCTGCGCCTTGAGGTGACAGAGCCATGACGGCAGCAGGCAGCGGGGCCTCCGACATCAGCACGGCGAGCTCCACAGACCTCCATGTTATAAGTCACCAGGACAGAGAAC